>OMLF01038405.1:6312-18259 GCA_900302615.1 Holocentrus rufus | reverse complement strand
GTCTAATTCAATCTGCAGTACACAGACACTCCACTGAAATGACCCATGACATTCAATTAATGCTTTCCCTCCTCTTGATAGGCTGGGTCAGCAGGCGTTTAAAGAGGTTCATTTCTAAATAAGCTGTGCTGTGTGTGTGCGTGTGTGTGTGTGTGTGTGTGTGTGTGTGTGTGTGCGCGCGCGGATGGGTGTGTGAGTTTGCATGTGTGGATGGGTTTGTGCATGTGTGCAGTTGTGCATGTGTATCATTTCAAAACACTGAATAGGGTCGCTGTCATTGCAAACATATTTGATATCACATATTATATCATCAAGTAACCTCAGAAATCTCCAAATCCCCTTTTTCATTCTGTCCTTTTTTACCTTCTCCTCTCCAGCTGGTCTTGCAAATATTGTTTATTTTAACACAAAAAAAATTTGATTGCAAAAAATCTCCTACTTGCTGTTCAAGAACATTCCCATTGACAGTGATGTATGTTTTAGTAATTTGCCTGGTTCCCTGGACCTCAGATACTTTGAAATCCAAAAGAAGTACATTATATCCTTTTACGCTGACCTAAACTCCCTTCATTATCCAGGACCTGAGCTCAGTGTAAATGGGTTAACCCACATTTTAGTCATGTGTTGTCAACCCTGCAACAGTGATTCCACTCTGATCAGCGTAAGTGTAAACAGTCCATCTGCTAACTTGTAACCTGCATAAGTGTGATGACACAGGACATGCGCTACATTTTATGTAGGAACCCTAACCTCAGTGTAACGTTAACCTATATAAATTATCAATAAATCACCATCTTTTGGATTAGACTTTGATTTATGTCACTTTGAAGAGAAGCGTCTGTCAAATGTAAATGTAAATCATGTAGTTGTAATGAGAGACTGCCCAGAGGTGAAATATGAGCACAGGGCTTCTGCTAATGTAAACAGTATTACCCATTTTTTAGCGGGTAGTCCCGGGTAAAAATAAACCTGCTTGGTGTTAGTGATTTTGTGGTTTCCACATGAAGCCAGTGATGGATGTAAAAGCCCGTCTGTCAGTATGAGCTTATTTACTATATTCGCAATATACCAGAGACTTCCTGGCTTTTCATTACATATGTCATCACCTCGAGAGCAGCTGTCACACTTATTGGATTGGTGTTAAAAGACCGAGGCATGTCCTCTAAGGGAGTGTGTTTTCTGTTCATTGTCATGCCTTACATGGTGCACACACATGCACAAATGTATGTTTTGGACACAGAAACCCACGTGCTGTACATAAACACATGCACCAACAGTGACTAACAAAGTGACTGACAGTGGTGCTTACACACACAAACACAGCTTTGGATACAAAAAGTCAGTAGCTGTACAAAAACACACACACTCAAAGATGCCTTTTAGTCTAAGATAGCCCCCAGCCAGTGCTATCAATTTGCATTAGCGTGGCCTTTATGAGCTTTCTGCTCAAAGTCATTATCACTCTAATCCAGTGTGGATTGGGCATCATCAGCGTCATCAGTAGCTTGCTATATTTAATCACTGACTTGGACTGGAGAGCCATGAAATTTGACTAGTTACCATGCTGAAATAATAGTGTGTGATGCCACAGATGCATGCGCCACAGAACTTGAATGGATCCATTCAATTCAATTCAGTCCATTCAAGTTCTGTGGCATGCACATACATGCACATGCCGCATGCAGCATTTTACCAAACTGGGCTAATATTGTATCCCTATGCATGCATGCATAAACAAACAAACAAACAAGTATATACACTAGATGTTCATAGGCTAAATTTACAGCCCCTTGTGACATCATTAATGTTGATCATGTGTGTTTCACCACCGAAACCCGCACAAAGCAACAAGCTTCTCCTGTTGCTGCGAGGCCTTCATTAGCCACAAGAACCTTTGGAGTGATTAATTAAAAGAGGAAACTTTAAAAATCCTCAAAATGAGATAGTAGGAAGATCAGCTAGGACCCTCCTCATTAAAGGGACTCCTTACATTTCTCCCAAGTCATGGATTATTATTTTATCCTTTCTTTTTTTTCCAGCATCGTATTTTCTCCCTTATTCTCATTTTCTCGTCATCCTTCTCTTCCAGTCCCCCCCCACCCTTACACTCTTCACCTTATCTCTCTTCATTCTTCTCTCCGCCCTCCTCTCTTTCTCTGTCCTCCCTCCTCTCTCTCCGCCTCTACCTTTCTCTCTGTTTGGTAAGGATCTAATTAAGGAGGTTTTTGTTGCCTGCCCACTGCGTATAATTGCCAGTGGGGTCTGCCTGTACTTCAACTCAGCAATTACGAGCGGCATTCTTTCACTCACAAATCAGCTAATTAAGCCTTAAGGACAGCGAGGCGATTGTAGTCGCATTAGACATCAGGAGGAGTCAGGGATGCCCCTATTCCCCACACTCCTGGGACAGGCAGAAGTAGTGGATTGAAGAGTAGTTGCCATGGCAGCAATCACATGGTGTCAGATCCTGTTTTTGTAACTGCCAGCGTTAATGTGGTGGCTCCAGAACGTTATGATGTCTTGGAGTCTCGTGTGGACTATATGTGTATCTGCTCATCTGTAACAGAGACAAATATAGAGAGCCTGTAGATAGATGGAACAGTTTCCGTTCCAGGTCACGGGTTCTTTTCATTGTTAAGGCTCAATCTATGAAGACGGGACAGGGGCCAAATAGAACTTGTCACAGTTCCTGCTTAGATCCCTGGGTGGACTGGCTGTCATTTTGATTGATTATGCTGCCAGCCGATGTAGTGCTTGCCTTGCAATATGTCCCTGCTCAACGCTGCACAACACACAGCTTTACACAGTGGCCGGGACTCAATGCTCACACTGCAGACTATATCAGCTAAATCCTGAGCAGTAGACACCAAATTGAATCTAAATATGCCATAAACACTGTGTTAATGTAATGTTACTATCTGTAATCAATCATTAACTCTGTAACCTGTAATCAAGGATAGGTGTCTTTGATATGCTACATACAAAGTCAATTGGAAATTTGATTTGAAATTTAAACATATTTGCAGGTATAGTGTTGAGCCATATCAAGTATCACAATATATTTGACCAAATACCCTAAAATCAATATTATGACGATATTGTTAGAATGGCTGTTGGCCTTTAATTCAGCCTTTAAAACCCAGGAAAGACAGCACATATCACAATATTATGATATCCAAAATCCCACACAATACTTACAATACCACAGTAAGGATATAATATTGATATCACTCAGCCCTGCTCTGTCATACTGGATGCCAAATGAATTGACTTCAGTATGAGGTTTCAGACAGAAAGTGGACTACTCTTTTCTAGCAACACATATCACATGTAGCGAAGTACAGCGTAGAGTGGTGTTCCCATTCTTTCTACAGGCATCAAAGCAGCCATTTGAAATGTGAAAACCACCTCTCAAGCGACAGTGTTTTCATATTCCCTCAAGGCCTTTAACTTCTTTTTTTTCCCCCTGTATAAATGTGTCTGCGATGGCGTCAAAATAGGAAATGGAATGATAGATGACAGACGAACACCCTAAAAGCAAAAGGAGTGCAGTATGGCATCATTATAACTATATATACATTATAGTATAATATGAGTGAGAACATCTACAGTTTGATTTTAGTGTTTTGCCTCAGGATACAACAGTAATTTGAAAGACTGCCTTAAAAACTGTTGTGTCTGTTGTATTACTTACAGTGGGCCACCTACTATAAATAATGAAAAGGTAAATTTACACCTCTGAAATTGCACTCCAGCATTTATTAAACCAGAGCTTCAGGCACTCACACACTGTGCCCTCCTACATTGCAGATATTTTCTCCACTGGTACAAATTTGCATGGAAATTGTGTGAATAATGTGTGCCTATTTGCTAAATAGCTTTAGAGTTGATATTTGGCTGTAAGGGCTTAAGTATTCATTTAATATGGATTTGAACTGCAGCTCACTCAGGGCTGGGAGAATTGCCAGGGTTTATTATTAGTATTAGATATTTTATTAGGAAGCTTTACATAAGCCTTTAAAAGTTTTGACTCCCCTTGTTGAATTGTTTTCCATCTCACTTACCTCAACTCTGCAGGACCCTTCTTGTAAAAAAGTGGCCAAGCGGCTCTGGTTTCTTGGCTTCTACAACTGGAACAAATGACACAAAATGGTACCAAATGGAACATGTTCCCATTCAGTGAAATGGAACTTTGAGTCTGTCCAGTTTGGTGGTGACTTTTAATGGCCTCTGAGGGTCTGGGTCAGCAAGACAAGGGAAAAGGGGATTAATGGACAGGATGGCT
Source organism: Holocentrus rufus (assembly GCA_900302615.1). Lineage (NCBI taxonomy): Eukaryota > Metazoa > Chordata > Actinopteri > Holocentriformes > Holocentridae > Holocentrus > Holocentrus rufus. The sequence goes on along the minus strand of OMLF01038405.1, from coordinate 13,974 downwards.
GTGCCTTTCACAACACAACATGCCATCAATTATTGTTTGTGCTTTATATAACGTACTACAAAAAGCAATCTTGAGTTCTTGAGGGTATAAAGGTATCAATTGCAAACTCACCTTTTCTTGTAGGGATTTCAGATGTACCCTTTACATGAGTCTAATTACAACTGAAATGACCTACATCATCTCTCCAGTATAACCGCCCCTGCACTGCTGTGTAGCTTTGATTACACAATGCTGAGGCATTTGCATCAGAATTTTTTGTAAAACAGTTTAGCTGTGTTATATTAGGTCAAGTATTATTTTGTATGCACAACAGACTGTATCATATTCTGTTCATTTACAGAGCTGTACTTTTGATTAAAGTCAGTATGTTTATTTTTTCTGGCAGCGTTGCTGAGTCTCTGGCACGGTCAAATATAAATATATCTTATCTCAGAGAGATAAATATTTGGTCTCTTGTGTGGAAAGGTTGAGCCATGTTACAGATGGTGATCTTTTCACTTAAACTGAATGACCAGAAATCTTCAGCCACACCTGGGGATTGAGCAATTTAAACAAAGGAAACTTTTTAAAATGTGTTAAAAGCAACATTTTTGGTCCTCATCCTGATCCACATTACTGCATGATTCAAGAAACATGGTAGAGCATCTGATAGGCTGAGTCAGACTGTTTTCCTCATTTCATTTACTCTCACAGCTCACTTTCCTCCTGTAAAAATTGGACATAGCAGATTTTTGCAGGATGTTAATGGCACAAATATTTACTCTCCTATTTAATGGAGGGGTTTAGTTCTGTCCAGGTGGTGATAGTATAATTTGTGTAATTTCAGGTTCTCACACAACTCTCATTTCTCTTTTATTCAGGCTGCCAGTGCTAACTGTACCAAACATAAGTCGATGACCGTGAACTCATCCTCCAATGATGGACAAGAAAAGTGGTGAGGATCACTAATATTGCATTTATGCAACTGCAGAAGATCTCACTTTTAAGTCATGATACATATCTGATGTTCTTATTGCTGTATGAACAGGAGCATATGTTCAGCCTGATTTTTTTCCCTGTTCCGTAGAGACATGATAGCAAATCATGAAGAGTTACTTCTTATTCCTGTATCCAGCTAAATACAGCCAAAGTTCCTTCTGGTGTTAACCGCCCCCTGTCTCATACTGTATTCATAAGTTGACACAGCATGAACAACGTTTTGCATACCGATGAGTTTGTTTTGGCGCAATCACTGCATGATAATTACACCCCAGTAAGTGATATGGTTTTACATAATGAAGCACCATGTGTGCAGCACAGTGCAGCCTGTCTATGCATGGGGGTGAATGTGAATAATAATTTTGTTAATAATAATCTGAGATTGGGTTCATGCTCATAAATTTATTGTCTAATATAACAGAAGCATGACCTGTTTTTGACCACATAACTAAAACTTATTATTATTAATTTGTTTTGACTGTAGTTTTTGGATCTTTTTTATTATTTTTATTATTACTACAACTGCTACTACTGCAACCATTATTATTATCATTAATAGTAGTAGTAGTAGTAGTAGTAGTAGTAGTAGAAGTAGTAGTAGCAGTTTTGGTTGTAGTAATGTGGTCATAGTCATAATACTAGTAGGAGGAGGAAGTGATTTTTATATGATTGATGGATTTATTGAGTGATGGATTGACTGATTGGTTGATTGGCATGTTGATTTTTTACAGCGAATGGCTTTCCGTCCAAGGCCGGCGATGGAGGAGTTCAGAGAAAGCAACTCCCCTACTCAGTGGAGACGCCCTACGGCTTCCACCTGGACCTGGACTTCCTCAAATATGTTGATGACATTGAAAAAGGCAACACCATCAAGAGGGTCCACATCCAGCGCAGGGTCAAAGGTCCCCCCAAATTCAGCACTCTTCCCAGGAATTTCAGCCTCCCTGGGCATGGGGTCAAGCCTACCCCCAAGGAAAAGGACAGTGCTTGGTCTGGTACTTCCACCCTGGGGCCCAAGCCCAAATCACGGGTGACAGAAGTCCAACAGATTTTTGACTTCAGACCCAGCGATGGGGGGACATCTAGCAGGGCGGCAACCAGCCAGGCGGGTGCCTATGTTTCAGCAAAGCCCAGAGAAGAAGTTGGTGGTGGAGCTCGAGGACTGGAAGAGAAGCCTGTGGGACTTCAGGCTCGGCCAAACCTACTCCGAGCCTCCAGCATGCCCATCACCCTACAGCACCGGAAAGGTTCTGACTCCAGCAGTCCAGACCGGGTTGTGGGAACACCAGAGAATGGCTCATCAGAGAATGTGTTTCGTGCTTCACCGGACATAACAGACAGACGGTGTGTTCCTCAGGACCGGACAGGACTTCACCAGCAGATCACAGTGGCACTGAAGCGGGTGAGAGAGCTGGAGGAGCAGGTCAAAACCATCCCAGAACTCAAGGCTCAGATCTGCTCGCTGAGAGAAGAGAGGGAACAATTACTACTTCAGCTCCAAGCCCAGGCCCAAGCCCAGGCCTCCACCTTATCTTCTATCCAAGATTCGCTCACTGAAGCTGGGACACACACTCAACCACAAGGAGACAGAGCTCCAGGAGTCTTGAACTCAGGTTTGACATCTCTATCCAAGGGAGGTTTAGGTTTAGAAGAGTGTGTTTCAGTGAAACAGGCAACACAGAGGGAGAAACAAGGTGTAACAGAAAGAAGTGGAGTGTTACAGATAGAGAGAGAGATGCAGCCTGAATCTTTAAAGAGTTCCTTGGCACAGGGAGAATTGGGTAGGCTTTCAGAACAGGAATGGGTAAGACAAACACAACCATCAGAAAAATCAGACAGACAAAGAGCAACATTAGAGAGTCCATTACAGCATACAACACAAAAGCTATCACCGGATATTACAGTGCAGGAATTAACATCATTTAATGTGGCCATGAAAAACATTGAGGGAGTTTGCAGTATTCAAGGTGCTAATGCAATGGAAGATGTTGAGGACCTAGGAAGTGCAGGACAGCTGCAGGACAAACTATTAGTACTAGAGACTAAACTAAAACAGGCCAGCCAAGAGTTGGAGAGAACTAACGCCCTTTTGAGAGAACAAATAGAGGAGAACAAGTTGAAAGAAGAGAAGATACTACAACTGAGTGACGGAATTAGAGTGGAGGTTTGTACTCCAGAGAGAGAGAGCAGGCCAAGAAGAGAGAGCATAGACAGGGGCACAGAGACAGAGAGAGTGGACTTGGCCAACCAGGAAACAGAGACAGAATTGCCTGGCACTGTAGATCAGGGAACAGATACAGAGAAAATATGTATTGAAGTGTGTGTACCTGGAGCAAGGGCTGGAACTGTAGACCAAGGACCAGAGACTGAAAGAGTTGACAGATATGACGAAGTGACAGAGATGGGGGCAGAGGCGGCAGCAAGACCGAGAGCCAACAGCATGGATCAGGGCACAGAAACTGAGAGGGTTGACACTCAGGATCAGATGACGGAAACACCAGTGGCAGATAGGGTCAACCAAGTGACGGAGACAGAGGGAGAGATGGTAACAAATCATCCATTGAGACCGAGAGCCAGCAGTGTAGACCAGGGGACAGAGACAGAGAGGGTGGACACAGTGGACAGAGTGACAGAGACAGTGGCAGCTCAGAGAACAGACCAACAGACTGAGACAGAGATAGAGAGACGAACAGACAACAATCCAGCCACAGAGCTCGAAGCAGAGAGTCAAGTCACAGAAGGTGAAGGCAGCCAAAGAGCAGAAGACACAAATGTTGTGGTCAGTGAAAAAGTGGAAGACATGAATGCTAATGAAAGCACTGAAGGAGATAATACAGGCAGTGAAAGCATGGTCACAGAAGAAGCTGTCACAGAGAGTTCAGCTGTATTTACAGAAACTGTTGTTAAGCAAAGTGTAGTTCTAGATAGTACAGCCAAAGCCAAAGAGCATACAAGTCAAATTGCTGCAACAGGAGAAGATGCTGAATCTGGGATTAAAGTGTGCACTGTACAAAGTGATTCAGAAGCAAAGAGTGTAGAAACGGAAATTGTCAAAACACAACAAGCTACACTGGAGACTGTAGAGACGCGACAAACAGTGACAGACAGTGAGACTGTGACTGTTACAACCAAAGAGACTGTGGTCACTGACAGTGTTGTGGTAGCAACAGAGGTTTCAGCTGTTAAGACAGTGGCTCCAGTGAGACCTCAGAGAGGCCGGAAGCCCACAGCTGAGCAATCCCAGCCCTCTCAGCCTCAGCTTCAGGCTCCACCTGTGCGTCCTCGTAGGGGATCCAGTGAAACTCAACCTCAGCCATCCCAGACACAGACAAAAATCCAGGCCCAGGCTCAGGCACAAGTCACATCTCAACCCCAAGTTCAAGCCCCATCGCAGGGTACCTGCGAGACATCACCTCAAGTCCAGACTCCGCTTAAGGTAGAAGACAGTGCCCCAGCCCAGAGGCCCCATACGGTATCCAGTGAGCCTCAGGTTCAGTCTCAGGCAAAGCCTCAGGCCCAGTCTTCAGCTTCCAGTGAAAAACAAACCCAGCCCCAAACAACTGCAACCCAGCCCCAGACATCCACAACTCGCCGTGACTCCAAAGAGCTACAAACTCCGCGCAGGGGATCCGGTGAATCACAAGCCCCTGGTCAGGCCCGTGCTGCCCGCCGGGGGTCAAGTGAGGCCCAGTCTCAGCCTCAGGGGTCTCGTAGGGGTTCCAGTGAGAATCAGCCTCCTCGCCGAGGCTCCAGTGAGTCACAATCCCTTCGCAGAGGCTCCGGTGAAGCAGCCAAGCAGCAAGGTACAAGTGAAGCCCAAGCTTCACGTCGTGACCCAGGGGAGGCCCAACCTCCTCGCAGAGGCTCCAGTGAGTCACCAACCTCACCTGCAGCTCTGGGCCAAGTTGTAACCCGGCTAACAGGGCTTCTGGGAGAGCAATGGGCACAGCTGGGGAGCAGCTCTGGAGCTCAGCAGACGGCCAGTCAGCAGGACAGCCCCAGCACACAGAAACAGACTGCGGGGAAAAAAGCGGGGGCAGTGAAAGGAGCAACAGCTAAGCCTGTAGGGAAAGCAGCGCCAGCAACAGCAACAGTAAAACCATCAGGGAAACCCGGTCCCTCCAAGATGAGCTCTATTCAGAGCCAGCTGGTCAGCTCCCTCAGTGTCCTCTCTGCCTTCTACTCCCCTGGCCAGAAAGCTGCAGCAGCCAGCAAACAGCAAGAACAAGGTTAGTTTATGGTTCAGCTAGAACCACATTAAAATGATTTATACACACAAATGATTCTAAATGGCACTAAGATTTTGAGTCTGTATGTATGTATGCATTTATGTATGTATGTACAGTATGTATGTATGTATGTATGTATGTATCTATCTATGTTTATCAATCTATCTATCTATCTATCTATCTGTCTGTCTGTCTGATCTGTCTGATACCTGCCTACCCACAACAGACTTAATGAGTGTAAACTTTTTCCACTTTCATATTCATTGAAATAATTCCTTCATAGAGGATAATGACACATTTCCTTAGCTGATACTGTTCATGCAACTTTATTGTACAATTTCTCTTCTGATTTTTGCCAGTAGTCTTATATCTCCAATTAATATAGAAGTGGCCAACCCTGTGGACTTAAATATTCATCTTACTGTCCTTACTTTTCTCTCTTGTTCCCAAAAGCCTACTGAAGCAGCCAAATAAATATCACAGCACAGCTGAAGTGGCAGAGTGCAGAGACCAGCATATTGCCAGTCTGGCTAGACAGATGTCTATGGTCTCTCTTGTATGGATGTTTACAATGGTTAGGGCAGAACGCTCACCCCTGTATATCACCAGGCCTATCTGGTGATATATGAAACACACCCTTACAGTCAAACACTGGCAACGGGGGGGTCAATTTAAGCTTGACTGCTTCTTGGTCCCTGAAGCTGTACACGTGTGCTGGAGCTGCTGAAGCTGAGCTCCTTCCATTATCCCAGCCTGAAACCACACTGGCTCTGTTCTATTATTTAGAGATGCTCTCTACTCTATATGTTATGCTGTCTTATCATGCCTTGTGACACGTCTGTCAACAGTACCATATCAACATGAGGATTAGTGTGCACTTGGTTACATTATGCATGCAGGCGCTATTGTTTGTCCTCTGATTAGCAGGCTTGCTTGGATTTCTGCTTGGTGCACCCTAAGGAGGACAGCCTTCAAAGCTAAATATAAATGTATAACAGTTTGTTCCAATAAATGGTTTAAACTTAACGATGAAAGAGTTTCTTGATTGAAAGTGCATTGGGACATGATGCAACAGAATGCAAAATGCCCTGAGCACTTCCAATGTCTGTGACTTGGTCTCAATTTAATGTATGAGAAAAAAAAAAAATTATCCTTATAGGTGAAATAATTTGTGTTTATATTCTTATTGGTACTTCATTATATTATTTCTGCATGATAATCTGCTAGTGTTTGTACTACTGATATAGAGTTTGTAATTTATTTGGGTCATCTGTATAATTAACTGGATTTCCACTGACATTTTATGCTAAAATACAAGAAGGCTGAGGAATTCTCTAATGCTTTATCTATGCTATTATGCCATTTCTCAATATTTTCAATTACTGAAAGTAAAATTCCTATTCAGTCATTGAAAATAATGGGAAATGGCGTAAAAGTGTAGTTAAAGCATAGATAGATAGATATGTTTTTTGATTCGCTTCGAACCACTCTGCTGTGGCTTTTTGTTCTTCTGCAACTGTGCCAACGTTGCAGGTGCCAAGGCGTAAATCCAAAAGCCCCATCTCACTTTTATTACTTTTGTCATCATGAAGCCTCTCTTGGCACAACCCTCAGTACTGTAGTTGAAAATACACGTTGAAGCCTAGACTTTTAGTATCACCACGAGCCTCCTCTGCGTGACAGATACGACAGGCAGTTTCGGGGTGAACTATTCCTTCATACTTTTTAAGCTATGCATTTCTCTAGAATAATATGTAGAGTTGTTTTAGGCTTTCTACCACTCAAGTTTGGATACAAATCAGGAATTTGATATATAGTGTTTCATGGAATGGCTCTGAAGGTCCATGTTTCCTTTTCTACATCTAGCTGTATCATGATATCACACTTTAGGTCCTCTCCCCTGACAGTACAGCCTTCTACATTAGTTTCATATCACAGATTAGGTATATTGACCTAGACAGATCAAGGGCCCTTTGATTCTAACATAGCTGTTGGCAGTCAAAAGCCGAGGCGGAACAACACATATGGCTGAGCACAGGCTAAAAGATTTGGTTGGATGGCCTCCAGGAGCACATCAAATATGGATTTCTTACTTCACACATTATGGCCACACATACACACACAGGTACGTGCACACGCATGCATGCCAGCAGACACTTGAAGTACACAGTTGCGTGGATACTCATGCACATACCCTCACAGACACATCAAATATGCCCTTGTTCCTCCTCATGATGTCTCTGTTTATGGCCCAGGAGCTAAAGTACAGAACCACTCTGCCATCGCATTTATTTTCTGTTCTGGCGGGAAGTATATGAGCATGTGTTTGTGTGTGTGAGTGTGTGTGTTTGCCCAGCTATATATGCCTTCTCGCAAGTAATTTATGATTGTTATATATTATTCTCACTATTTCGGTGTGGTCGCTGTCTGCATCTTTGACATCTTAGATTCTCGG
>OMLF01038392.1:37612-52315 GCA_900302615.1 Holocentrus rufus | reverse complement strand
TTGGGAGGAGGGGGCATAAAAAAACCATAACACAGGCAAGTGTTTACAGTACATCCCTTGTCCCAAATGAACCTTAGGGACAAAGCGCTGAGAGAAGGACGGTTTGGCGCTGAGTCCGTTTGCGTTTAAATGCACTTCAAGCCATGACGCTCGATTTGCTGCGGCAAAGTGTGTTTGTGTTTGCTAATCAGTGCTAGACAGATGACAACATCTGCTGCTTGGATAATGGTTGTTGGATGACATTTTTAGGAATTTGTGAGAACTTCTCTCGAAGGATCGGCCTGCGCACTGCGGTCTTGAAATTTACACTGCCTCTAAGGGCTGAGAACTTTGAAAAATCCCATGATGCAAATTGTAAATGCTGTCCAGAAAAGGGTTTTTGTCAATGTTATACATCCCATGGGTCTCTGATTGGAAGAGAGCAAGTTTAATATCTCTTTGTGTCCAGAGCAACGGCTTCTGCCTCCGAGCCAAGGCTCCTCAGCTGATCAGTCTCAGACAGCAGCTGGAGTTGAAGATGTCGCAATTCATAGAGAAATAGCCGTCCAGAGCTGCACACACACACACGCAAAAAACACGCATGTGCACATACATTGATGGGTAAGCACCGTGCAAAACTGCTGGTAGAGCCCCGTGGTGGGTAATGTACACAAACATACACACATAATGACCGTCTGGCCTATAAAAACAACGACCCAGATGAGGTTCATGCCAGCCGCTGGTCAGACAGCAGACTGTTTACACCAATGCAGAGAGAAGCTGAGGTCCAGCATGACCCAATGGGAGGCTGGTACTGGAGCGGGGCCACTTGTGGTCATGGCGTGTAGTAGTAGTAATGTGAAGCTGGCAGGCGGCGCAGGGAGAGGGTGGCTGCGGGGGTGGCAGTGCCCCAGCCAACCCGTGGTCTATCCGTGGTTAACCAGTCCGGGTCACCTACACTTCCCCTGGCCTCTCTCCCTGGGAGGAAAAACAGTCTAGTCAAAATAATGGTGTCATTTTGGGTTCTTACGTTTGAGCAAGGGGGGGAGACAAATTTAGCAGCAGCAAAGCGAAGGGAGGGGCCTGAAACAGATTAAGCAACAAGCGAACAAAATATCTATTCTCTGTTTTTTTATTTTTTCTGGTGCTTTTAAATAAGGAGTCTTAAATGATGGCAAAGCTCTGGCGCAGGCCGTAAATTCAAATATGTCAGCCTACGCAGGCAATTATAACTGGGCTCTATCTTCATGTGTGTGTGCATCTGTGTGTGCTAGACCTTGCGCCTCAGGCCCCAGACTCTCAGACCTGCCTCACATGTCACTGTTAGTGCCATGAGCCTAAAAGTATTTACCACCCTGCTGGCACCCTGGCACCTGCTAAAGAGTCATTTCATTCACAAAGACCGAACTTGCTGTCAAAGAGAAATCCATCTTATTCAACTTCTTGGTGATTATAGGCTGACATAATGTACATGCAACATGGAGCGCCCTATGTATTTCATGACCACTTAAAATCATTAGAAAACTGCAGGTCTTTTCTCCACCACATCTCCCTCTACACAAAGCGTATTCATTCAGAATTAGAATCACAGCATTAAGCAACACCTCAGTAATAGCTGTTTTGGAATTAGAAGTGTTATTGTCGGGCCTCCACTTTTTCAACAATCTCGAGCCGACATCTCCAAACCTCACAGTAAAGACGTTCATCTTCTTCTCAGACAGCAGACAGGTTTGCTGTCATTCTCCCAACAGCCCTGGAACCAGGAAGTGTCTGAAAGAGACATGCTGTGATTACCCTGCAGAGGAAAACCGCGCGCAGTGACAGTCAGCCAGAGGAATGGAGGAGGAGGTGGCGGAGCGGTAACGAGCGCTCACTCTCAAACAAACAATATGTCAATGCACACTCCAACATTAACCATATCATATTTTTTGTTTATTGCATTTCCTCATATATCTTGTACTTGTAAGTGGTACAAATTCTCTCTTGCGCAATATGATTTACTTTCTCAATAAACACATGCAGGTGTTCCAGTCCATTTTGTGAAGAAAACAACTTCTGATGGTTATGTGATTATTTATCTTAATTGTAAAGTTCTTGTCCTGGACGTTGTTTGACCTTATTGCAATTATTTTTTCCATTCTACCACACATCCGGGATAATAACAAGGAGACTTATTATAAAAGATCTTGCCTGTTATGTTTACAAAGACTAACAAGATGTATGATGAGATGAGTGTTTGAAGTTAAATACACTGCCACTGTAAATCTTTACAATTTATCTGATGCAGCTGACTCCACTGACTTAATTATCTGAATTTACTGTCACTTTTAACAGTAAGCATTTCATTACTTTAAAAAATGTGAAGTATTTGGTGAACTAAATCTATAACATACCATATTATTTCTCAATGCAATGGCTGATGCTTTGTCTCCATTAGTAGCGGCTTGCAGTGGCTTGGTATAGTTTGATTTGTGATAAGGCAGCTAGGCAAACAATGTCAAAACTCGTAGATCTCACAAACCTAGAATCAACATTGCAATGCTACAGAAAGATAATGGTGAAACAAATATTAACTTATGGCAGATGAACTGCTTTTCTTCACCTGGTTTCTTATTTTATGAAACCTATTTAAATGAACAGAGGAATGCAGGCTTAAAATCAAGGTACTTTTTAATATGCTTCGTAATCAATCATTTTGTCAAAATAATGTTTTTTTCTGGATTGAATCAAAATAGATTCAGTAGAAAATATTTCACACTGTTTTGAATGATTTGGAGGTCCATTTTTATAGAGGGCCAAATTCAACCCACAGGCACCACTTAGCTTTGCTTTATGTGTCAACGTGTGGCGAGCTTTGGCCAGGTCTGACCAGGCTGTGCAAAGCAGCTGACCCAGCTGCAATCCAGTCAGGTTTAGCCAGGTTCTAAACAAAGTGGAGACGCTGGCGGCGAGCCAGGCCGGCCACAGACTGGTCAAACACCCGGCTGCTAAAGACAAAGCACCAGAGGTTCATTCCAAGTGCAACGGACTTTGTATTCATTTGCAAAAATAATAACAAAACAAAACCATGAAGTTCAGTTGTCTTCTCTATAAATTACAGTTTAAGCTGAATAAACTGACATGTATAGATGAGATGGCTGCAATGAAGCAGTGAAGGATCATACGGGCCTGATTTTGACTTCTCATCAACGGTTATCTGCCCATCACAATTATCAGTTGTATTCACAAGTATTCACAAGATGGAATTACATCTGAATAGCAATGTTCAAGTTTCACAGACAAGTTTTTCACATTTCTTAACATCGGAGTATATTGGGTTAAGTTAGCCTTGACTTATAAGCAACCAAAGCAGCTGATATTTGTGATGGACAGATACAATCAGGACTGTTAAAAAGGCTGATATGGTCCTTTAAACGTCTTTCCATCCATCCATCCCATCGCCATTAGGCCTAAATGTTGATCTGTCTCACATAGCATCTGTAGAGAATCAGGGGCCTCAGTTTAAGCAGGCAGGCTCTCTGAGTAAACATCGCTCAATTACTTTAACAATGCTTAATAGGATATTGTGGCTTTCTGTAAACTGAAAACAGACCTGCTCCAACCCTGAAATAGCAGCTAGTGGAAATCCACGGGACAGTCCCCCGTCACTGGTTGCCCAATAACCTGGGCGACTGGCTCCCCCTTAATAGAGCGTGGAGCCTGACTCCCACTCACTGTGGCCCTCCGTGACGTATGGAGGCACAAGCACAACACGAGTCACCACACTGAAGTGGTAAGACGCGTGTCAACATAAACAATTCCTGGCCTTTTTCCTTGATGATTGTTGACCAGGATCTTCTAAAAATATCGCCAAGAACAACTGAGGGGGAGGCGAGGCAGGATCGTGGCAGTGACATTTATTAGGGAGTCGTCCACTCCCTGTGCGCTGTAAAAACATCGTCTTTTGAGGGCAGAAAACAAATGGGATGAGTGCAATGTGGAAAGGCAAAAGGTCCTGGCTGAAATGATGACCTGCAGATTTTCTGCTACTGATTGCTGGTAAAATATTTGTGCTTGACTACAGGTTGAAGTTCTCGGTTCTATTTGACTTTTTTTTATTTTGATACCGTTTGGTTCACTGCCAGCTGTTTAACCCTAATTTGTGTCAAGGTAGATACAGAATAACAGCAGGAAAACGTGCAATAGGCCACCCATACAGAAATCTAATAGATGAACATATATTTCTACCCCATTTCACCCGTCCTTATATGGTAATATTTGTGTAGCCTATATGAGTTGAATATGTGTAACTTAAGTGCATATATGAAAACAACATACTGTCCTTATATGGTAGCTGGTGACTCAAAAAATTGGGGAAGACACATATATTACACATCCCCCATAAGAAATCCCCTATATACACATATATTACATTTTTATATCGCTCAAAGTGGCCAAATAACCCAAAAAGTATTTCATTGTTTTCATAAGTATATTTATTTAAACGCCCTGTCTGTTAAAAACCAGCCAATCAATTACTTAAATCAAATTAAAAATGAGGCAAAAACTGTAGAACCATAAATATCATAGTTTTTTCCATCTTGTCATAATATTTCTGACTACTTTCCACCCATCAGTTTCAATCCTAATGATGTTGTAAAAATAATCAACATACTCAACATATAAATCATGTATCTACCCACAGGAGTTATCCAGTTTTCCACAGCGGCACCCGTCATCAACTTCCTATAGCAATGCCATTCGCATTGTGTACTGTGACAGACTTAAAGCCCACAGTTTGCACTCTGTAAACAGAGAGTGCGAACGTGACTTCCGGAAACCATGTAGGACAGCGAAGGCAGGGAGGGTAACAAAAACCACATCCTGTGGCTAACAGGAAATGCTAGTTAAATGATAGGCTTCATAAATAAAGGCCTGCTGGATTTGCCATATCACACCCTTTAAATGGATCCCTTCCCTAAATCATTTTTCCTCAGCCTCAGCATTTGGGTTTGACGATCACTGCAACTGTGAAAATGCGTCGGCCTCAAAAAGCCTCATATATCTCCTTACACAACCTCCTGTAAATGTCACTCATCTGTGTGAAGACCATTTTCTTCACAAATAACCGTCCCGTTTCAGTTCATTTCAAGCGCATCACTTTCACATTACCTTTCCCAGGTAATTCTCATAGCACACCTCTCTTATGTAAACCAAATTATGTGCCTGTGCTTGCCACTGAGGCCAATGTAATTTCTGTTGAGGGGCCTGTACTTTTGACTCATTTTCCCAACCTTGTTTACATGCTACCTTTAAACAGTCTTGCACAGTGTAGCCATGGATGTGTTTTCTCCAGGGGCTTCCTATCTGAAACAGTAGTTATTATGAGGCTGGTTCATTCAGAAATCACTATCTAAGTGTCTTGACAAGGATTGTCTGAACATGTGGGGTTTTTCAAATCCCCCACGTTCAGCAGCAGATTTAAACATGATCCTCTATCCCTTTGGTGTAAAAAAAAATAAATAAATAAAAACACACATTCAAAGAACACTTCTAGCCAGACAAGGGCCATTTAACTTCTACCAGACAAGGCTAAACATACTGTCCAAAGTCCCTGAAAACAGGCTGTTTAGAGTGATTTAAGTAGGTCTTAAGGGTACGTGAGGTACTTTCAAGTGTAAACAATTCAATAATGTAAGAGAAATCACTTTTCTCTGGTCTTAATTTTACATAGCCAGCTATAAAAAGGGTTGAGTGGCTTTTTGGGAGTCTTGGTGAATTTAAATCAGAAAATGAATCTCTTTTTCTGTACTATTTTACAAGACATCTTGCCCTTTCCAGAGGGATACCACCAAGCTATAAACTGGTTGGCTTTTTTAAACAATGTTGCATAACTTTAATTTCTCTTTCAGCCTAGTTTTCTGACAATTTGTGGCGAATGATTGCACCGTAGAAAAAGGCGGGCGTTGGTTGAATGGTGTTTTTAAAGTGGAATGCCATGCAATGAAAGAATTTATATGTTGTTTGTATTGTCAAGGACAGACAAATCAATATTTCTGAACAAGAACAACACTCTTCACAAGCCTCTCCCAAGGCTGTAAACGGCAGCAGGGTAACAAAGTAATTAGGGAGACTGGTCTTTAACAGCAAGGCCCAGGTTTAAGCCCCTTGTTTTGACAAAATAACATCTCCCTTGCTAAAGCATCCTGGATCCTTTACATTTCCACTGAGAAATATGTTAAATGTGACTATAAAAGTTCAAGCCAGGGGAGTTGTTTCTTGGCCTCAGAAGAACCAATAACACTCATGAAGCTCATTTGGTGCTCAGTACTCATACATGTCATACATAGATACACAAACTAGCTACCCATTAATTATCTATGGATCTGCATGTTGGTTTATGTCACTTGTGGGGACATTACATAGACTTACATTCATCTCCTGGAGACTAACCCTATCCCTAACCATGACCGCTACATGCCTGACCCTAACCATTAACATAACCCTTAAGTTACCTTAACTTTAAACCAAGTGTTCACCCTAAAATGTATGATTTGCGTTATGGGGACTTGGTTTTTGGTCACCGTGTGGGAGACAAGGAATAGATGGTATACACGGACACACACACGCACACACACACACACTATGGCTGAACAATTTGAAAAATCTTACTGAAATCACAATATGGCCTAGTGCAATATCCATATCAAAGGAGCTGCAATTTTTTTGATAAAAATACAATGAGAGACTAAAGACCATCATAAATGAAGTGCAGTGCTGCAGTCTTATTCTCCGGGAATAAGAAAACATGTTTATTTGGTATAGACCCAAGAAAAAAACACATCATCATCATCATTTTAACATTTTTTAAGTGAAAATCAAAAATTTGATGCAAAAATGATCACTCCCATGATATCACAATATCATATCGCAATATCTGTCAAAATAAGTCCAGATATGATTTTTTTTTTTAACTATATTGTTCAGCCCTAACACACACACACACTTAGGGTGTCCTAGTCACACCAGACCAGCCGAGACAAGACCCATCACGTCTCCCCTCTGTGAGAGCAGACACTGTTGACTCACTGTAGTCTAGAGGCGCTTAGCCCGCGTCCCACCACAGCTATGCAAGGCTGTCCCAAACCTCGGAGCAAGGGTGTGCAGACTCACACACATGGATGCATGTACAGACTACACAAACGCACACACTTACACAGACACATACACACACACACATACATTCAGGTAGGAATCACATAGCCACATACATTACATCGTCTCACTCTCTCTCCAACACTGCGGTTTGCTCCGTAATCGGCTCATCAGTCACAGCCAACTCAATGGCAGGAAAAACAAGTGCTTTCTTCAACTCTTTCTTTTCTTCAGCTCCTGTGCCGCTGAAATTTGTACCTCGCCGCTGCTTACGGCATGTAACCGTTAGAATCTGAGAGAGACTGTTTAGACAGGCAGGCAGGTAGACGGTGGTACACCTGCCAGGCAGTTCTTTAAAGCCTCTCTAACAAATCGCTTGTGTTGAAAGGCTCAGTCAGGTCTCTGCAAAGCCTCACACACACACACGAGACACACGAGTCTGTCTGTCAATGGGCATCAAGCCCTGCAGATTGGTATTAAATTTATTAGAATGTGTTCTAAGGGCAGCATCTAATCCTAACCCTCTGACCCTAACACTAACCTGAACCCTATACCACGCAATGCTGCCCTCACAAGCCATTCCAATAAATATAATACCAATTTCCTCAAGTCCCAGTCTGAAGTTTCATCCATTGGCCTGCTGGGTCTTAGCAGAGAGAGCTGCCATCATGATGTGCCAAGTGATGTTCAGGCATTCATCACCTGACTCCTAATACCTTTGACACACACACAGGACAGACGGAAACCCATACAGACAGACATCAATGTGCAGCAGCCACACGTGTGCAGCCACCCACTGGTAGACAGACAGACAGATAGGGAGCCATACAGCCGGTGTCTCACCACAAACACACTTGCAGACAAACCGACACACCCCGCCATCCACCGTCCTGGCCCTGTTTACTCACGACCATCACAGCTCCATAGCAGTCAACCCCATCATTCCACAGATTCCTGCGTCCCAACACTTTTTCACGAGCCTGACTGCAGGGGGAGGCTCTGTCTGCTCATCAAAGGCAAGATTCATATAAGAAGTAACGCTGGCTGATAACATGAAAGCCACTGTAACCGATTGATGGTGACAGATAATGCAGAAGCATTAAAATAAACAACTGCGAAGATTTTGAGTCAAGGTCAATATTTGCTCTATTTCTTTTATTTGAAAGAATGAAATCTGAATGACCTGCATGCTGTGTGATCAGCATAGTCACACTGCCACCAAAGGTACAACTTGTCTCCTGAGGTTTTCCCCAAAAAGTCTCTATCTGTGCAACACCGCCATCTATGGACCATCAGAAATGAATGCATGTCCCATAAACCAGTCTGTCAGTCTCCTTGACAGAACTAACCAAAATTTATGATTTATTGGGCACACGCTTTTCCTTCAAAAAGGCACTGTGACCTATCATTAAGTAGAAGTCAACCTGTCAGTTTCTATGTTTATTTGCTATTTGTAAATCCCAGTGGAAATAATATGCCTTTATCTGCCAAAAGGCCGGTTACTCCCACCTTATTTAGCATTAAAAACTATTTCAAATTCAGAAATTAACCTCTGAGTTTTTCAGCTTGTCTTTATTTTCCTTTCCCAAATATTTATTTCCTTAAACACTGTATATGTTTCTCAAGCGCTCTCCCTGATAGGACTATTTGTCTGGAAGATTGCTGATGCTATTGCAATTTCTTTCTTGGCTCTATGCTGCCATAATGATTTATCAAGTTGAGGCATGGGCCTCTTGCGCTGACTCTTCTTGGCATGTCTTGCCAAAGCAAATGTATTACTGTTTTGACCCGTTCAATTCCTATCTGTTTTCAAAATCACTGCAGGTTATGGGGTTTATAAAATATTGTCTGTTTCACAGACAGTTCAGTTTTCAGCTCGACTGTGAATCGTCAATAACAGGAACGCATTTGCTTCTAAGACGCATTTTCATTTTCTAAATGAAAGTATTGGAAAAGCCAGAGACAATTTTGAAACGTATTATTTTAGAAGAGCATCTTTGGTAACACCCTTAGGTAATTTGGGTTTGTTTCGTAACGCGGTGACATCATATAGCTGCGCCGCGTCCACCTCATGACATTTTCAATGACAGCTTGCACATATTTGTACACTTCTTTGATACATAGATAGTTAATGGTAAATACATTGGCTACTATGCAGAGAGCCGCACACGTTGCACTGCACGACTGGGCGCAAATTTTCAGCTCATCGATAACACGGCAATGTGTGAAATGCAGAGGTAAGCTGGCTTGTTTTACAGCAACGCTAGCTAAAAGCTAACTGGATGCTAAAAACACACCCCTGCTTCGGCTTACATGAGCGTTACATATTTTTCATGACTAATGTGTTGTCACAGTTTGTTTCATGCTTTTTTCTTGTAGCCATGAATATCAAAGAAATCCTGAAGCTGGGCCATTACAAACCATCTGTTTTAAAGTTGTTTATTGATTATTTAGTGTTTGCACTTGCAATAGTTGAGATGTGACATAAGAGCAGAAGTCATTACAGCTGCTGACTTACATCTATAGCAACAAGTACAAAACAGTGCGTTACAGTTTCTCCCATGGTGCCTTATTTTTGAAGCAAAATGCTAAAAGTTTGGCTGAGTTTGAATGTGAAGACTAATGGATTTGTTTTGTACATGTTTTTGAGATGAGGAATGTCTCAGTTTCCAGAGGGGTCACTTTGATCTTTATGCTACATGTCAAAGGACCAAGGTTACTGCATGTCTTTAATGCAGCTCCATATTTGTTTGTATTGCAGCAGCCCCCCTGCAGCTGAGCTCCCGAGGCTACAGTGTGCTCCCACCTCCACGGGACAGTGAGGAGAAGGCCATGCTGGACAGGATCCTGCGGGTGGACCATGCAGGAGAGTATGGAGCCAACCGCATATACGCCGGCCAGATGGCAGTGTTGGGTAGATCTCAGACGGGACCTCTCATCCAGGTGTGGACAGAATGCATCACATAGGCTTTTTGAAAATTGAAAAAGCCAACCCACTAAATCAAACCCAACAAGTCTTACTATTATTATTGTAATTGCAAAACTCACAAAGCAGAATTAGCAGCTCCGAAAGACAAGCTGGAGTGATTTCAAAACCCAGAAATGATATAGCATGCTCATGTTTACCAGTCCAGTTTGGTGTTTGATTGCCCTACACTAAAAGATACTAACAGACACAAAAGCCTACATGTCTCTGGACGGAGGGCTCGCTTACTGCTGTGTACCAGAGACCTTGTATTTCACTCTAAAGTTTCAATTTGCTGTTTGATGTGGATGGAGAAGTATTCAAGCCAGACATCAGAATTTCATTCAGGCCAATGGGATGAGTCTAAAGTAACGGAGTTCATTTACAAGCAAAGGGACACTCTGCTCTATTGCAACCCCACTTTGTGATTATTGCCGTTAAGGGGGGTGTATTTTTAAGCAGAAATCTTGCTTGGTGCAGTTTTAACATTTTTATCTGTAGTCAAGGTAGTGTTTGTGTTGAATTTGCGAATTATGAATGGTTGGCTACTAGATTGTGATTCAAAAATAAAAAAAGATGGGTGCGTGACAGTGGGACTGCATTATGCTTAACACTCCCTGTTCATTCTGTTTTTCCCTAGGAAATGTGGGATCAAGAAAAGAAACACCTTGCTAAATTCAATGAAATTCTGGCTGAGAATAGAGTTCGACCCACAGCGCTGTTACCCCTTTGGAACATCGCAGGGTTTTTATTAGGTGGGTACGGACCCAAAACATAAGGTGCACTTCATCAGGAAAAACGGTACTATATTGATAATATATTGATGTAGTTTGAAGGACATAACACAACTGAATAAAAAGAATATTATCTTGGGAATGTTTTTGATTCCCACATTAAATTTATTATTAATCCATTCAACCTGTATGAACATAGCCATAGCCATATTTATTTTGAGAGGACACTGAAATACCATAACCGTCGTGCTGTATTAATTCAAATGAGGAGAACAGAAGAATTCATGCGAAACACCCTTGTCCATCAGTATGAATTTTCCCTCCCTAGGTAGTCAATGCGAAATAGCCTGCAGCAATCTGCTGGCAGTCTGTAATAAGGTGTTGCATTGCTGAATCTAAAGTGCAATTTTTAAATTTCATCTCCTAAAGGTGCATCCTCAGCCCTGCTGGGGAAGGAGGGAGCCATGGCGTGCACTGTGGCAGTAGAGGAGAGCATCTCAGAGCACTACAACAGCCAGATAAGAGCTCTGATGGAGAAAGACCCAGACAGATACATGGAACTCTTAAACGTAAGTCAGCCGGGGTTTTGTCTATTTTCACTTACTAAGACAAAATCCTTTTTGTTTCTATGCATACATAAGTATTTTACAAGTTTTTTATGCAATGTGAGTGTAATGGAGCCCTGCAAAGAGTGATTCAAGCTGTAATTTTCCCATATTGCATTCAACATTTGGGCTTCATGATTAGTTCATTGATAATTTAATTGCAAAACATTATAGCAGTTTCCAGTGTTCCCATGATGGGGGGAATAATAGGGTCTATTTGACAAACTATGTAATGCTAACACTTTTTAAAAATTATCCCAAGTGCTTTTTACTCCAATATGTGCTGTAGTGTTTTTTTTGCAAATCACCCAACATGTAAGCTGATATTGATATTGATATTGATATTGATTGATGTGTGAAGAGCCCATGTCGGCCAGCTGATATATTGGTTGAGCTTAAGTCAGAATGGCTCTTGAAACTCTTGTTAAAGAATCTAGTCAGAAGCAGAGTGCTACTTCAGAGATATTTGAAAATGCTATTTGTATTAAATGTTAATAAGTGTTAGCACTTATTTGCAAAATGGTCTTTTGTTATATTTTCCCAGGTAATAAAGGAATTCAGAGATGACGAGATAGAGCATCACGACACAGGACTGGAGCATGATGCTGAAACAGTAAGCATATTTTATTTGTTCTTGTTAAACTTGTAGTATAGTGTATTGTGTACTTTCATTAGGAAGTGCACACTCATAAAGCATCAAGTTATTGAAAAAAATCTTGGCTTACTAAGAGCTCTGTTTTATTGACTACAAGAAGAAATATAATGTCCTCAGCAGAAACCTCATAAATTGATTTCTGGATCACATAGGTCTGGGCTACAGTTGCATATGAATGATACTAGTGCACTTTACTGTGTCTGCAGTTTTTATTTAATGTTATGCAAGCTATTCTCATCAAAATATTTTTTTATTTTTTTTATTTTGTTTTAGGTACCAGGATATTGGCTGTTAAAAAACGCAATACAGCTGGGCTGCAAAGCTGCAATATATGTCTCTGAACGTGTGTAATTATGTAATTATTCCAGTTTCCTTTTTCACAGATGTTTTTTAAAATATCTTGACTCAGTTTGTATGAATTAAATACTTAGTTCTCCTGGTGTCAGCTCAGATACTGCTCACTGATGTTCAAGCATTTTGTGACAAAGTTGTTGTCTAATGACAATGTTGTGTTGTACCTTTTATAGAATGAAAACACTGTATTCATTGACTAAATGAACCAATGTTTGCATTTGCATTGTACAGTGTTTAAAAATTGGATTGTGTAAAAATAAGTGGGTTGACCCTCAATTAAATTGCAAACTGCTACTGAAAAAAATGTAGATCTTGTCTCTTGCCTTTTTAATAATACTGAGGTGACATGGAGGGGTTAATGATGATGAGGCCCCAAAATAAAAGACATGGTCACAAGATCCAAATCTGTCAATGCAGTCCCACTCTGCCACACACACCTTTTGATTTTTGAATCACAATCTAGTAGCCAACCATCCAAATTTCTCTTATTCAGTTTGTGCTTCTTAAAATACAAAATTTATTACTTTAGACAGTAGGTTAAAATTGGTGGCAACAAGATACCAACCTGAGCTCACACTTAATTTGACTTGTCATGAGCTTGTATTAAGAGAGAACAAGATAATTGTATATATTTTCTTGTATGATGAGTAGATGTTTATTTACACGTGTATATCTTGCTTTAATGATAGAAATTATTAGTTATTTCATTTTGCTTCATCACTGAATGACATGAAGACATTGTATAGTAATTACCTTTGGGGCACAGATATGTAAAGAGCCTATCCATCTGAAGTGTGTCGTCAGTGTTTACGGTCTCACCAGCCTCCTCTGAGCCAAGTGCATTGTGCATTAAAAGACACACGAGGTTGTTCCATGCTTAATGTTGCCACAAGAAAGGATCATATTTGCATGTGGCAGGATTTTGTTCCCATATGATAAATCAATTGTGGGATCACATTCCCACTACATATTATTTTTAGACCGCACGATGAAAAATTGTTCCCAAAAGATCCAATCTTGTGGCCGCTGGAACTGTGACGTGTTTCCACCACATGAGATCTTGTAGCCACAGGATGAGGATGTTGTGGTGGAGTCTTTTATTTGTGACTACAACATAACTATCTGAACCTCATGTCACCTCTTCAGCACAATGCTATGTGACCAACTACGTTTTTCTGATTTGGCCTCCTTCAATGCCTTCTTGTCTGAAAAGTGATATCAGTGGGAAAGTAGAACTCTTGCATCGAGAAGACCTCAGTGGTCTTAAGAGATGATGGGAGTTTATTGAAGCTGTAGTCCAATTAGTTAACCATGTCAATATATATGAGTGATATATTGTCTCCCAGTGCAGTGATGGACGATGTTCACAGGCTGCACTTAAAGATCCTCACTTGTCATGCACCAAATGACCAAATGTGGCCATATTGATACTGGCATACTCACACCATCATACCCTTCAGCAAACTCTCTTCTTTCACGTATAATAGGTCATATATCAAACTGAACAATGCCTTGTCAGCCTGGCCTAACTGTTAAGCGCCCTCACACAGCTGTTCTGGGTACATTAGGTCACTGAGAAAGAAGGATTGACAAGAGGCTCGCCCAGGGGCCCCTAATCTATTAGGCCTTTCAGCAAGTGGAGCAAAGTGTTCATTCGCCCCTATCGTTCCTCCTATTGACTGTAGGCATCGGTTTGTCCTTACTGTACATTGTGTACTGACCCAAGGCCTTGACCTATACTTTATCCTTTTCAAATGCTGTGCATTACATGCCACTGGAAAGAGAAGAGACTTGATGGCCCTCATCACATGCAATGTGACTGCCATCAAAAGTTACAAATTATCTAGCAGAGCATGATTTAAAGGCGAGTCAGTGTTGTTGCAAGAATGCAACGGTTGATGGCTAGTGACATGGCACGATTGGAATTGAGTGAGGCCCTGTCTTTGATGGTCACCTGCCCTGGCAGGCAGCACCAGCAGCTCAAAGGAGAAGTCGTGGCTTGTACTAGAAGTGTCTCTCTCACAGAGGTGAGTCATTGCCCAGGTTCACAGACTCTGAGCTATTTTCCCCAACATGAGGTCAGAGGAGTTATTTTAGCTTGGATGGATTTACATATCAGACCTGACCCAAAGGGTTAACATGCTGTAACTCCATGGCCTCCATTCCTTAAAAATAGGCTCTTTTACGCCGTCCCTCATTGACCATCATGACCAGTAGATATCTGATATTGGACCTCACTGGTGATCAGCCCGAAATGTGATGTGTTTATTACAAGGA
>OMLF01038392.1:12244-29160 GCA_900302615.1 Holocentrus rufus | reverse complement strand
GCAAAAGTCTTCAAATCTGATTTCTGAGAGAGGTAGGCTGTTTTCAAATTGAAAAGCAATGCATTTAACCAAAATAGATAGGTATGGGTCACTGAAGATGAATTAGGTCCTAACTAGATCCTGTATATGATGTCTCTTTCATATTTTTATCACTTGAGGGTGTAAACAGAAATTATGACTGGGTAATTGTAAATAAATCTGTTGCATTTCAGTCCTCTTTCAAATATGCCCATTTCTTTCTTAGACTGGCTTAGATATGAGGATTCTGGGCCAGGTTGCTTTCTTGCTTTTGCTCGGAGGGATCTGCTGTCAGAACAACCGTAATGCCAAATCTGGCGGCAAATCCTCCAAGAAGTCTGGGAACCAAAACCAAAGCGCTACTGTTGCCCCGTCTCCACCTGTGGACAACGCCCAACCCGGACCTGGAAGAGCAGCAGCTGAGTCAGGGCGCGAGGGTGCTGCAGCAGGGCGTGCAGCCGTGCAACAGTCAGATGATATGAGGCTGCACTTCCTCAGGAACGCCCAAGTCACCTGTAATGATGGAACAGCAGCTGGGTAAGATATTCTGGATCCTTTCTCACATCCTGCACCATGCACTTGTTTTTCTAAAACTCCTGGCAGGCACATTGTGAAATGTGAGCTTTCATGATCTTCGAGAAGTTTTTAGCTGCTACAACTTCAAACAAACATCTGGAAATTGCTACTGATGGTTGGATTGCATGTTAATGCTGTTGAGTAAGAAGTGTTGGTAATGAAGAGTTGACATTCTGACTGAAAAGACTTCAATGTTTAATTTTTTCATTTGTCAAAGAACTTATTGTCATTGGCTGATTGTTTGCTGGTTCACATTATCTTAAATGCAAAATTTGATTTCAGAAGTCAGGTGGCGCATCAGTGTGTGTCCATACATTCACAGTCTCCTGTTTATTTGTGGTTCTACAGGTTTTACTTAAAGGAATTCAGAGGAAGCCGCCGATGGCTGTTATTTCTGGAAGGTGTGTATTTAAAAACCCAACTGGTTAATTTGGTCCCCAAAGGTCAGCTGGTTTTGGCGTGATGCCCCCATTGGAATTTTGATGGGGATGTCATTTTGTGTTGTCATCTTCTTTTTTTTCCTCCTGTTTTGGTTGCTGCCTCTCAGTTTGATGGACTTTGGATGGGGGAAATATATGTGGATTGCACTCTGGCATGACAGGAAAAGGGATGCATGCGTCGCACTTTTCAAGCACAAACAATTTAACCTGGCTGAGTGATCTTGATCGTCTCTGACAGGGTTTTCCATTTCATTACGGACACTTTGCGATTGTTTTACACTATGTAGTAGACCCAGGAGAGCAATGAATTAGCCTTGATAGGTTTAATGAAGTCAGATTCAACCACTTTGCATGTTCACATAGTTGTATTTAGAAGAGAAAGTAACTGAACAGCACTGTCAGCTCACACATCAGGTGATGACAGTTTGCAAATTAGTGCTATCAGCCCTTTTTTATACAGCCTCATGTGTATCTATAGTCTTGCTAGCAGGGTGCGCTACAGGTGCATTCCTCTGCTTATTCCCTTTCCATTCCTCACAGGCCTCCACAATGGGCTAACAAGGGGCTCTCCCCTTCTGTGCCGGATGTGAATGTCTAATATTAGTCTCTTATTTTTAGGTGGCTGGTGCTGCTACAACAAGGAGACCTGTGATTCCAGGTACCAAAATATCCCTCGACTAATGAGCTCATCGGGGTGGCCCCAAACAAAAAAAGGTAGGTCAGCCGGCCATGGTTCAGAATGCATGTCGTACGCGTTCCCGCTATATCACCACTTACTTGGTGTGCAACTTATTTTGCCTAATGTGCATTGAGAGAGAAATATAAATCTAACTGATGACTTGATTTACAGGAAGTGGAATATTGTCATCGCAAGCAGAAGAAAACCCTCACTGGCATAACGCAAATATTGTGTGAGTACCTGCATGTTGTCCCTGAGACCTCACTCTTCAACTGCATGTATCAGACTGACTGTCCTTGGACTTAAGGGTCAGTGTAGGTCACTTAATTGATTTTGTTTATACTTTTACATGTTTGATGACTTAAATTGTCCAGTGCTGGGTTTATTGAATTTGTTGGCTCTGCAAAATTGTTTCATGTTTGCATTACTTGATGTTTACGTTTGGTGTATGAAGGATTCTCCTGTATCTTGCAAGTCCTATCACTAGTGCACTACCTTTCATGGCTACTACAGAACCATGTGCATATACAGGCTTTAGTCTAATGTATGTGAATGTGTCCTTGTCTGCAGTTTCATCCCATACTGCTCCAGTGATGTATGGAGTGGGACTGGGCCTACCCCGACCCCTCCAAGGCCTCGCCAGGGAAGAGAGAAGGAAAAAGCCAGAAACGCAAGTAAGAAAACTCCTGTGGACTCCTTCAGCCGAGCCTCTGACAACAATAACAGATCCATATCTCCCTAAGCCACGTTAAATGTAACCATTCAATTCAGTGTGGATCTTCTCTTCAATTGATATCTCTGGTTTTTATCAGCTGACTACACCTTCATGGGATCCCTAATCATCCGTGAGGTCATCAATGACCTCGTCCCCAAAGGAATCAAGCAGGCCAAGGTGGTCATGCTGACTGGAACCAGGTAAGCTCCTTTCATCCTTTATTCTCTGTCTGACCAGACATCTCGGACCGGGGCCCAAAGTCCCCAACTCACAACCTTATTTCTGTCTCTGTCCCATTCCCAGACCACCTCTGGTGATCTCCATGCCTAAATCTAACCAAGAGTGTGTACCCTATTTTGGGTACATCCTCTTGTCAACCATAAAGATGTTCACAGTCAACAGTGAACAATGACATAATGTCTATTAAAGGGGCTTGCCCTGTAATGGTGAACATTCTTCCCAGGGTAGCAGCAGGTTAGATGGGACACCCTAAGGGCCTAAAAACAGAATCCAGTGTTAAGTCAGATTGCAAAGCTGCTTAATTTTCAAAGGCCCTCCTGGCATGGAGGGCCTTTCTGATGCCCAGAGCCAAACTGTCACTCTCAATGCCAAATTATTCAGTCAGTGTCTTGGCTCCCCTACAGTGCTGGGGGGACAGGTGTTTTGCTCAACATCGAGAGGGTGGCCAGTCAGCTGGATCAGCTCGGTGCAGAGACCCAGGTCCGAGGTCTGGTGGATTCTGGGTGGTTTCTAGAAAGTAAACAGCAGAGGTCTCCTGACTGCCCAGAGACTGTTTCCTGCTCACCTGAGGATGCTATCAAGATTGGACTCAGGTAGGAACATACAAACCTTGTATCCTTTCCTGAGCCTATGCATGTTTTGTGTTCAGGGTCAGAATCTTCACTTCATGACATGAAGGCCTTGAAATTAACTTAATTAAATTAACAAATTTTCCATTTGGCATAACCATTGACATTTGTTGAGTGTTTTTGTTGTTTTTGTCAGGCTGTGGAATGGCGTTGTGCCCGATGGATGTCGGCAGCTCTATAAGAGAGGAGAGGAGTGGCAGTGCTTCTTTGGACACAAACTGTACTCCACCTTGACCTGTGAGTGTTAGTCAACTAAGACTGCCATCATCTTGGGCTGGGTTGGGCTGGTTGAGGCTATCTCTGACTTGGAGTGGAAGAATTACGCCGCTGAAAACAAAGCTGTTTTTCGTAGTTCCTGGCAGCTTAATACTGGACTCTTTGTGTTCCCTGCAGCCCCTGTGTTTGTTGTGCAGTGGCTCTTTGACGAAGAGCAGCTGAGAGTGGAGAACATCTATTTGGGAGGGCAGACCCTGTCAGAGCAGCAGTGGATCTACATGCAGAACCTGGGCAAGGACCTCAAGAACTCCCTCAGAGATGTCACGTATGTTCACACAGACTCATTTGGAAGATAATGCAATTCAGGAAGTCACAATACAATGATCAATCTCACATGCACTGGGAGAGAACAACTAAAGATGGCCATATTGCTAAATGTGCTGTCAGTAAACATGGCACCACTGCCTTCTGCTGTGTGTTTTTCAGGGCTGTTTTTGCTCCCTCCTGCCTCTCCCACACACTGATCACTAAAAGGTAAGAAAGGATTTTTGACTCTCGAGGCCCTGAGAAATTCTTCTTATTCCTCCCACCCTATTTTTTTTTTTATTCCCATCTCCTCCAGCAGCCACCTCCGGTGAGCTCATGCTGCCGTTTCTGTCGGCTCATTCATCATGCCACATTCTGCGTGTCACAGAATGCCATTTCACACTTTCACTAAGCTCTCAGTACCTCCTGAACACACTCTTTCTTTTGATGTCTGTCTTACACGCCGTACATGTAGACGTGATGGGTCAGTGCCAGGGCAACGGGTCGGAGACTTAGCTGAGTTTAAAGGGTTGAGCCAAGTTGGGTGTATTTGCTTAAAGACTGTGCTCCTTTATGTGACGAGCTGTCTGTCTGAGCACAGTGAAGGTAATTTTGCAGTAATCCAAGTCTGTGACTATGATGCTGTCACTGGTGACAACAACCCTTGCCGCACCGAGGGAATAAACCGAGGCAGAGCCTGCCAAGGCAAACTGCAAACCTTATGACAAGACAGGGCTTATGACAGGAGAAGCAGACAACACCCCCCTGCTTCTTGTTTCCTAACCCTTCTCTTCCTGTGCCCACTCTTTCCCTACATATATTTTCTCTGTAACTTTGTATATTCCCCTCTCTCTCACTCTCCGTCTCTAGTAACTGGATGAATTTCCAAGTGAAAGGCACCACTCTGCCGCGGGCCCTGCAGTGCTGGGACAGGAGTCTGCAGGAGGCCAACCGGAGCAACAACAGGACCCCTGGGAAGGGCTGCCCCTTCCACCTGGTGGACACCTGCCAGTCGCCGCAGTGCAACCCCACCTGCCCGGCCTTGGTGGACCAGGCCACCCAGCAGGAGCTCACCCTGCTTCAGATGCTGGTAGCCATGGGCCTGGATCTGGAGAGGTTGGGTCTGAATCTCCAGAGCGATGCAGACTCCGTGGCCAGCAATGGTGGCTAAGTCTGAAAGACTAAGAGAAAGCCGCGCAAAGGCTTAAAATGGAGGGGAAATGTGTCAAAATTATAACGTAACCATAGAAATAATGCAGGAATCTGGTTACTATATCTTGTGCTGCTCAGCATTCCATTGTGCTCCGTGTCTCTGTTTCCTTGGTGACTTGACCGGCGGGTTTGTCACTGTGTCTGGGTGTGAACGGTTTGGCTCCTGACGACCTCTACTGGACACTTGAGGGAAGAGCTTTGCCTCTGAAACCTGAGGTGTGCATCTTGTACTGGTTGGAGGGTGTTGAGTTCTTTTAGATGGCCAGACACACTTCCTACAACACACTTTCATCCTTATTAATCTCCATTGCAATTCCACTTCAGCGCACAACGGCTGAATACTTTTAATGGATAGAAGCTCTTGCAAAATGTCAGTGACACAAACCTAGACAGGAACCATAGCAACATTAAAAAATGGCACACTGTATAGTTGTCTGCCTCTGCATTAGCTTTAAGTACATGTTCTTTTTTCCTGGTAGTTCTCCTCGACTTTTCACTGAATAGACTGCAAATTTCCAGTATAGTCATGGCTTGCCAAATTTTAATGAGCCACATAATTTTCATGGTAAAGACACAGACTTGAGTCTTCTTTCACTTGCTCATCCACTCAAGGAACAAACAAATCAACAAACATACACTCACATAAAATCACTAATTTCTGGCAAACACAGTTCCTGAGATGCTCTTTGTGATTTTTGTGATCTAGTTTTAGCCTCTAGTTCCTGCTACTCTGACTTAGAGAACATATATATGTATATTTTACGTGCATGTAAGACAAAAGAGTGACTCATTATTGATATTCTTCAGTGTAGGCCTTAAGGAGAGGGCCACCGACATACTACGGAAGATGATTTGTTTTTGTTTTTTTGTTTGTAGTGTGTAACTATCCCCATTGTTCCAATTTATCCCTCTGACAAATGTCCTCTGTGCTGTGGTTATCACCACTCTGCTGTGTGTGGGTAATCTATGTGTGAAGACATGCAATGACATAACAGAATATGTGCTGAAATTGTTTTATTTGGTCAATATGTGAAAATATAGTGTGAAATTATAGTGTTCTACAGTGTTCAATATTATAGTGTTCTAATACTGATGCAAGGCATTTTCAAACATGAATACAGTCATACATCGCCCCCCTCTAATTCTGTATTTAATATGTCAACAACGAAGAATTTGACAAGAATTGTACCTACTGATAATATCAGACTAAGTTGTTGTACATGTTGAAACAGCTGGGAATAAAAATTTGAATGTGAATTCTGTGTTTTGTGCTTGATCTGCTTCTGTTCTTGTGTTAATTGCCTCTCCTCATTCATTCTCTTCATAATTTTATATAGCATGGGCATGGCCTATTTATGAGAGGGTGCACTGAGAAATTGCAAACCTTCTCCATCCTCACTGACAACACAACTGAGCTACAGGCCCGGACTGCCAAGAATCTCGTTGTGATCCTACAGAACCAACTGTCGTGGGACGGCCGTATCACAGTCACAATCCTGTGGGTTTAGCGCTATAAAACATCCGCCAAATCAAACCTGTCCTCACCAGAGATCGTGCTCAGCTCCTTGTCCAAGGTCTAGTCGTATCCCATCTGGACTAGCAGAACTCTCGCCTGGCTGAGCTGCCAAGACTCTCTCTGCAGCCCCTACAACTCATCCAGAATGCTGCAGCCTGCCTTGGCTGAAAACCCAGTGATATACATAGTGGTATACCAAGCTGCTCAGGGACATAATATTCCCATACCTAACATAGGCAGAGACTTTTCTTAGTTTCTGGAAAATGGAAATGAAACCTGTCTTGCTAAACAAAGTGAAAAAAAAATACAACAATTTGATGTTTCGAAGTTGTTCAATTTCCCACTGCTTTTCATTTTACACATAAAATTGCTGTGGACTGGATTACTTGTCAGTCTCAGTGGGAGGTCAGAAAGTTTTTCCTTGCAGCGGCATGTATATGCTAATGCACAAAACCAATCAGAAATTAGTTTATAAAAGCGTATTTGCCAAAAATTCTCTATAAGGAAGCACCATGCCACTAAACACCACTAGGATTTCTGGAGAAATCCTGTTAAGGATATTTTTATGTCATTTAGGTTTCATTAATTCATAGACAGCGCACAGTGAGAGGAAACAAAAAAGACAGGAGAAAGTGAATGGTTCCAGGGTGATTTTGAACACAGGATTTGCATGGTGGGCTGTTGCAACTGAGCCATCAGGACAGTCCAGACATTGCTATTTTGGAGAATTTTGCCTGTTTGTCCATTTCAGAGTCTGTGCACACCAATGATACCTGAACATGAAGGAGAGTAGTGATACAATCATAGCCTGCATGCAAGAAAATGTATTAATACCAATGTTTTGACAAACAAGTCTTCATCAGGGCACAAAGACTCTCCTTCATGTTCATGGTTTTGTGCCATGGTCAGCATCTGCACTCTTTTGTCACCACGGATATGTACCATAACCTGCATTTTATCATAACCTGATAACTCATCCCTTGAAAAAACAACATCATCACCACTAACAGGCTGCTTTTCATCCTCACCACTGTGTGGCACTGCTGTGAATTTAACATGTTTTTACTAAAGATAATAGCAAAAGATTCTGCGTATATACGACAACCGTAGACCCTGGTGAATAAAGTCTTAAAATTGCTAGCCTCCTAGTTCACATCAAGATTTCTTTTTTATAGTATCGCGGTGAAATAACACTATACAAATCTCACAAATGTAGAACCCTACAACTTCATAGCCTACATGAAATTATAGTAATTACATTGTCAGCTCAAAACTATCCGCACTTTTTAACCACGGCGCACTATGACATGCAATCGCATTAAACGTCTCTCAAACGATATTGCTGTAACTGTGACAGAGAGCACTATGAAAGAGATCAACATAACGATTGAAATTGCCAGGCGATGGTAGTCATCTCGTTTTCAGAATCTTGGATTTTTTCCCATATTGCATTGCAACTTTTTCTACTTCCTCTTTCCGCCATATTGCAGAACCGGTAAGGTCTCTTCTTAGCCTGTCGTCTTCTATCTATTAAGTATCTAAAGCATCTAAATGTTAAATAAGCCATTTATGTCATCATGTGAAATCGCAACTATATAGCAATCATATGGGATGATTATCGTCTCCGTGATGATAGCAACTTTATCATATTTGGGGTCCAAATTTCACGTCCCTGGCCTCGGCAGTCAGTGGCACCAAGGCTTCAAACCTTGGCGCAAACCTGTTAGCTTTGCGCCCAATCAAATGTCTTTCCTATTAAAACGAATAAAACATTTGAGCCCAGTATCAGCGTTGCTATGATAAGCATTTCATACGCTATCGACGGTGAATCATTACATGTAAATGTTGAAGTTCCTTTGCCAAGTTAACCGATATTAGCTAGGTAACATTTAGCCCCACTGGGCATCTGACAGTGTAGGACCATGCTCTTGTGGGAGGTTGTGGGTTTTGTCAAAGGAAGCAAATATACCTGTTTCAAGTACATATTTACACGAACACTACGTAACGCCAGGAATTTATTAATCGGTAAATTGCTATCTAGTAGCCGACGTCTCGTGTCTTTGGCGATGCTAACTGGGATGTGCAATTTGGACACCAATGTAGTGTTACTTCTCAGCGTTGCTGGTGCGGCTCATACAAGGTAAGCCTCCCCCAGTTTAACATTTATTCATTGTTAACTTTTTCCTTTACAGGCATCATGGTGCGCATGAACGTTCTCGCGGATGCGCTGAAAAGCATCAACAATGCCGAGAAGCGTGGGAAACGCCAGGTCCTCATCAGGCCGTGCTCTAAGGTTATTGTGCGCTTCCTGACCGTCATGATGAAGCACGGTGAGTAGTTGTTAACGATTTACATGCACATGGCATCTAGATAGCCAAGAACCTAGACCCGCTTAAAAAAAAAAAGTAACATACTTGGTCAAGCAAGCCTGACAGTCCTTGGGTCTGGCCAAGGCAAGATTTTACTATTGAAACGGATGCTGAATATTTAAGGTTATGTATCTGTTACAACTTTGATATATCTAATGTTGGTAATTACATTTCAGAAGAGAAAATTCAGTATGAGTATTCTAGGCTGGAGTTTCTGTCTCTAAACTGTGTGCTTGAATTCCTGTAGGTTACATTGGTGAGTTTGAGATCATTGATGATCACAGAGCCGGGAAAATCGTCGTCAATCTCACTGGCAGGCTGAACAAGGTAACATCATTGAGCGAGTGGTGTCTGGAAATTTGGGATCGGTTTAAAAAAAAAAAAACTTGACAGCTGTATATAGTGACATTAACATAATTGTGAAAACTAACACTGTTGTACAATCCGTCCCCTCAGATCAGAAGATTTTTCACTTCCCACCAAAAGTTAACAGACTTAATTTCATCTTAATTTCATTACTGACTGAACTGCTGTCATCAAAAATAATTCATTAAGAGCCAGGATAACTGTGGTCGCCATGCATCTAAGTGGCAAAAGTCAGTATGTCGTTGTGCAGGAGAAGTGTATGTGCCATTTTGTTTTGCTTTATTGGAATCTGAGTGTTCAGCTGCTTCAAGAGTTTCAGTCAGTCTCAGTTTAACAGTCTCCTAGCTCTTGGAGGGAATTGAAAATTGACATAGAGCTGGATAACTGCCACGACTGTTAAATACTCTACACAACTAACAAGCTGTAGCTAGTTGCTGATGCTTGCCTTGTTTTTGAACGCAGAGCATAAACTAGTTTTCTTCTTTGCCTTTCAGTGTGGCGTGATTAGTCCACGGTTTGACCTTCAGCTCAAGGACCTGGAGAAGTGGCAGAACAACCTGCTGCCGTCAAGACAGTTTGGGTGAGAAACGCATCTACCGACTCTCTAGCAAACATCTTTTGAGAGCAGAGAAACTGACTGGTTGCTCGGTGTAATGAAAGGATGGAGAGCAGGGGAGTAGTTAAGACCAAATTCAAATTGACTTTATTTGTCCCTCGGGGGGAAACTGCGTCATTGCAACAGCAACACAAAAGCCCACAGTAACATAGACAAACAGTAAACAGAACAAATTAGAGCAAATCGGATATAAGTGATTTGTTGCTGACTTGAGAGTCCTAATGGTTGTCCAGGCTTTCTGTTGATTAGTGAGTCACAGCAGTGGTCTCATAGCTTGTTAAACTTGCCTGCTTTATTGGTGCTTGCTTTTGCCCGCCCCACAGTTAGTGGTACAAGGGAATTAGTTTAATTGGTTGTTCACTTAGAGATTCATTGTTATTAGGGAAATGCATGAGTGTCTTGAATGCTTGACTACACGATTACCCATAAACTGTTGAGATCGACTCTGACATCCAGATATTTGTAGAATGGATAATGGACCATATTTCCCCTAATTATTTAAATGAAGTTAAATAAAAAGCAGCATCTTGCCTATACACTGGTTAATCGTCCCTTGGTTAAAATAGTCATTTCTAATGATAATTACCAGCAATTTGGTTTGGGCTGGATCAGTTCGGCGAAAATCAAGTTGCATGAAACAGAATAGCTGCCGATGACAGTCGTGGATTCTGGGCATGAATGATAGTGAGCCCAAACTCTGCAGTAATAAAACACTTTCAGGGAGGACTGTCTCCCTGTGGATGCAGAGCAAAACAAGATAAAGGCCTTTATAACCAAGCTATGCATCCCACCCACCCACAGTCATTTTAAGTGGTGGGAGAGAAATGCAAACCTTTCAGAGTACCTTGCTGTCCTTCCAATGCTGCGCCCACGAGAGGCTTTTCCACTCTGCAGTAAGGGATCAAAAACTCGTCTTGCTCCAAAACAGCAAATTGCTCAAACCTGGTTTTCTACTGATCAGCAAAATTGTTCATTTTTTTGTTTTACTTAGCTATTAGTCTGAGTAATTCAGATAGACCTGTATGAGGGTTATATAGTTTGCTTTCGTTGCAAGATGTATGTGTAGCGACTGTTGTTGGATTTGACTATAAAATGTGTTGCTATATAGTTTGTGGGGATAATTTATAAAATGTCCATCCCTGGTTATCAAAGCATGTCATGTTCATGCCTTGATCATATACCTGCAATAATAGCTTGAATTTAGTGAGCATGGGGAATGACTTCCTACACAGGTTTTCCCTGTCAACTACGTGTCATTTGTATGGAGAATGGCTTGTATTACTTCTTGAAATTTGGGTATTGGCATGATTAATTGGTCATTTGCAGAATTAGAAGTAGGGATGCACCGATATTGACCAAAGCGTGCTGGATCAGGTATCTGCGACACTAAACTGTAACCATCCGATCCAGAAGTGTAATTAGTAATGTGTGATAGCCTGCAACTTACTGGATCGGCTCTTCGCCTGCTTAAACACGTCTGCCGTCTGGAATTATTTCGCAGTTCAAACAAAAGCCAGTAAGGCGGCGATCACACTGGGAAGCAGCCATAATTCCCTTTGTTTTCTGTGGCTTCAGAGCGGTGTAGCTGAGAACAGAGCGTTGGCTCCTTGATGCTTCAAGCTGTGTGACGCTCGACAATTTCACTTCAGCGTGACCTAACCAATCAGAATTGTCAGAATCGAATAGGGCAGGATTTACAACATGAGCATCATCTAGAAAAGTAGCTCAGTTCAAGCTGAGGAAGCTTTTTACTGTATGATGTGCTACAACTGTTGAAACTGTCCCTCCTGGAGATGGAGTAAAGGTGCTAAGTGCAAACTATGCAAGGCTTGGATACACAGTTTGATCAGTTCCCAATGTGCTCTGACGAAGGAGCTCCCTTCATCAATTTATCAAACAGCCAAAGCAGGCCCCAGTAGTCGCCTACCACAGCCTTAGTGCTGCCTGTTTGGTTGTTTGATAAACTGATAAAGTGCAGCCCTTCACCAGAACACATAGCGAACTGATCACTGCATGAAGTGTCTGCGTATCACTTGCATGTAAACATGCACGCAATGCAGCAACTGTCACAGATAATGTCACCTGGATGCTAGAAGCAGCCGTTCAGTTGCGCAGGTTGGCTTTTGAGTGTGTGTGTATTCACGTTATGAGCGGCACATCCTGCCAGCATAAAGACAGATCTGAGAGTTTTACTATCGTCAGCCACGCCTACATTTGAAACATCGTTAAATGGTAGATTACATGTAAATAACACAACTGCGACACAAATCCACTGGTAAAGTTTATTAAGAAACATCAATTTGTTATTCTTCCCCTAGTCTCCACATGTTCTCTCTCCATGCCAGTGTCAGAGGTGCAACTGTGAAACTGAAAGTGGAGTCCAGGCTCTTTTCTGGGGGGGTTGGCAGAGGGCTGAACAAAGTGTGGTAGAAGGGAGGGGTTGTTTTGAACCACCCAAATGATGAAAATTGATTAAATTTAGATCAGTACATGAATAACACGCTGCATGTATCTGGGGAAATTTACTCTATTTTTTCATATCACAATATATATATTGCAGGGGAAAAAATCAATGTCAGTTTTTTCCAATATCATGCAGCCCTGCTATGAAGCGAGGTCTGTTTATCCTGTATGCATGGAAATGGCCACGTGCAGACAGTATTGCGCTGGTTTTGACATGCATTGCACTCCTCACATTGAATTTCATTACTTGGGATTTTTGCCATAGTAGACAAGAGATCGCAGAAAAGGGAATGAGATGCAGCATAAGTTATAAGCTGGACTGGAGCTGGAGCTGGGGCTGGAGTTGTAGAGTATAAGGTGCATGTCTTAATCTGCTGACCAGAGCATCACCCCTTTCATATTCACACCCTTTCCTTCTTAGCTGCTAAAATTGAGTGGAGCTATACAGTCTATTAACTGTGCGTGTCGGTGTGAAATGGAGGTTGTAAAATAGGCTATTTCATCGCATTTATTGATTCAATCAAGCCCTATAATTGAAAACTTTAAAAATGCCCTTTCCTTTTTTAAATGAAACGCAGTTTAATCACAGGAACTTGATGGTAAAATCTGAGGTGATAACAATGTTCTCTTTGGAGTTTAAAGTCCATCCTGGGTAATACAGGTGTGAGTTCTGCTTTGTGGAATACCAGCGTGAATTTTAGTTCATCACTCTACCACTGTAAATTTCAGTTTTGATCGTATCTTCTGCCATAGAACTTCATGTTACTGAATTTAAAATATTCAAGTGGGGGTTTAGTGCACAGGCATATTTGGAGTGTAGTATATGAGTTGAGTGGCTAAATCTTATTCAATAAAACTGACTAGACAATTATGTGGCAATTAATTCCTGATGCTTTTGGTCTACAGTTTGAATGGTGAAATTGACATAACATCCCACTCATTTGGGTGGAGATTTATTCTTATTGTGTGTAGTACTGTATATTGTTGTGATTGGGTGGTCCAGTTTTAGACTTGTAGCTTCAAATCCCTTGTCCATTGTTATACATTAAAAGAGGAAATGCAAAGCCGTGATAAATTAGACCATCTGTAAATGTAGAATTGTAGTTTTTACCTTTCAGGCTAAGCAGTTGTTTTTAACAAATTAAGAGGTTGGAAATTACCTCACCAATATGACATTGTTTCTACTAGTAAACTTCAGATTTTCTACAATGGACTGTCTAACTGTTAAAATAATGTACTTGTTTGCTCTTGTTTCAGTTAACAAATTTGTAATCTTTGTATTAAGGGTATTGAGATTTAAATATCCGATTTAAACTGCTTCTGTAAATGTGTTCCAATGTGATGGATTCAGTAAAAGTGCTTCATGTTGTGTTTTCTATTTGTCTGTGCAGATACATCGTGCTGACCACCTCAGCTGGCATCATGGACCATGAAGAAGCCAGACGAAAACACACAGGAGGCAAAATCCTTGGATTCTTTTTCTAAAATGTAACGAACTGTGCAAATAAAACAAGGGCAAGGCTTGTAGTCTGTGGTTGATTTATTTCAAAGTTGAAAAAAGTCAGTTTGAGATGAACTTGTCCACCAAATCTTTGGAGAAAGTAGCAGGTCCTTGTAGGTTTTTGGTTTAGTCTGGTAGACTCGTTGCATTGAGGTTACATCTCAACAGTCATGACCAGTTCAAGTCACAAGGATGTGATGGTCTTGTTCACACCACAGTTAACATTTCTTTATCTGTACTGTAATTAGTTATGTCAGTTCAGAGATTCAGGCCTCAAATGGGAAAGTACTGCCAACTTCTGCTGAATTAAAAGTGGTTTTGTTAGTGCGTACATTGATTTTAAGGCACTGCCATGACTAAGTTTCAAACATGTTTTCCCAAGGCAGCACTGAGCTACCTTTTTATATCTGCTCCCACATGGCCACTCAGACTCTCAGAAGGAAAATCTGAGCAGCTCAACAAACTGATCCCTTCAGGTTGCAGCTATAGAGAAACCTCTTTGAAGGTGACAACGCTTGCATCACCATCTTAGGACTAAATGGTTCTGATTACTGAAAATATTGACCTGCTTGGACTATCAGTGTCACAAACAGTACAGCTACCTTTTGGTCTGTTGGACTCAAACCTTTTTAAGAGTGTCTGAATAATTATAGATGTGAACATTAGGCAATAACTAGCAAAATACTAGTAGAGTTTATATGAAATTGGAAATTAAAATTCCTTGTTTTGTAGTTTATACTGAGGAGATTACCATATGTTCAAATGGACAGAACAAACAACTAACCCACTGCTAAGAGCCTGTATATCATCTATATTGCGTTTGGTTAGACTGTCCACAGTAGTATATTTAAAATTCTAATTAGATTATGTGTTGGTGATGTTTGAGGCATGCACATTAACCTCTGAAATGTTCTATTTCCACTTTGGATAATTGTTAGCTGAAGTCATCAAATCTACCCTCGCTCACCCAAACTCCAAAGATGGAAACTGTTGGGCCAAGGATTTGATTTTTTCCCCCTTTTTAGGCAAACATTTAGCTGACTGGGTGGCTGTAAGTGGGAAGGGATAAAGTGACTACAGACATCAGTCATCACGTCAGATTGAGGAAATGAACGAGAAAACGTATTGGGAGAAACATCTTGGAACAAGGAGTTCACTGTGAATGTTGTGGCTGCTTCACGGGCTAAAAAAAAAAAGCATCAATAAAAATGGAAAGCAATTGTGAGTCCAATAAATAGAAAAATATAAAGCACTTTCCCATACGGTAACAGCCCATCAACAGACAGGTTGGTGAAACAGGGAATATGAATTATGTGGTTGCCTAGAGAGAAGGGAGAGCTTAAACACTGTTCAGTTGTGCAGGCAGTTTAATTTTGTGACATGGTCAGGCCACACACCTGATGGCTGTATCCACAAACAAAGCTACAGCACACGTGATCCATGGTCCCTCTTTACAAACATCAAACAAGCATGTCCTCCATGCTGTAACTCTGCTCCCCATGGCTACTAGAGCCACCTCATGGTAACCAACTTGTAAAAAGCCTGACTTTTCCCCCCTTTGCAATCCTCTCTCTCACCAGTGTAACCTCCTCCCGTGTCCTCTGTCTACTCCGTCTTGTCTCCAACCACTTTGGAGGCTGGCTCCTGACCTCACATTAGACTCTGAAGAGGAAAGGTAACAGCCTGCTAATGCAACAGCTCTGTCCAAATGCTCCGTGTGGGCTAAGTGCACAGAGACTGTCTGCCTCCCTCATGGGTTTACAGCACTTAAGAGCTGCCAAACCAGCTCCAGTGCTGCCGCTGTGTTTTAAGGCCTATAGGGAAACCAGCCAGGATACCAAGCTTGAAGAGAACAAACTGCTTCAGCCTAACGCTCTTCACATCGATGCTCCTGACATTAAATCATCTACGCTCAGCCCTGCTTCTGGCTGCAAAGAATATACCTGTTGTTCGAATAGCTTGCTGTAAACAGTTTATATGTGATTTGTTTTAAGAAGCAGAGGTGTGCTTCATCATGTTGTAGCACTACTTAGTGACGTGCACGGATTGAAAGGACCATGGGCAAAATTCTTCAAAAAATAAGGCAGCATCTGAGCTGTCTTCATGGCTCAGTTGGCTAAGGCTCGTACTATGTTTGCAATATTTTGGGCTTAAAGTTAGATTGTAACCTTTGCTGATTGTTACATCACCCGTGTCCCATCTGTCTGACTCCTCACTGAGCACCATAAAAACTGAAATTTCAAAAGGTACTACGCCAGAAATGCTACAGGGTTCTAGGGTCCTGATGGGGATTCCTTGTTTTTTGGGTGGTTGGGGGGGTTCTACCTAAAAATGTGTTTCCATAGTAGATAAGGATCCGTATCGGACTTTCTGGATGTCCCTCGGTTTATACAAAACCATTTCCTCTTTTATCCACAAGTTGCACTATTTTATCAATAAGCTTCAATACACAAGCTTTTTTGGTGTCCAGAGGCCTTCAGAAGTCCAGGTGAATCTGCGCTAGGCTGCTGAAAGTCAGGACGCATTTTGAGAATCATTTTGATCCCTCCTGTGCTATTTTGAAAAAAAAAAATAGGTCCAGAGTCAGACCAAAAGTAATCATGCAGTTTATGGTGTAAAACATTTTGATAAGTGAAGCGTAGGCCGAGGTGTAAAATTGTTTCATGGCCCTAACAGTTGCTTCTCAATGCTGTTTGACATCTCAGGATTTTTTTGTTTGTTTTTTGTTATTTTCATCTGATGGAGGAAGGAACCAAACTTCACGTTTTTATAAAGAGGATGAAAACATTCATGTGGCCTTAAATGCTCTCTGTTGACTCATGCATACTCTTGAAGACAGGTAAGACATCGGCCAGGTTTGAATAACCCCCCCAAAAAAAGAAATACTCTCTTTTTATCTTAGTGCTTCTCAGGTCATCAGGGTTAGTGATGCCCACTTAGAAACTATGTCTGTGTTTTTCAATCTGAAAAGGGCAAGTGCAACAAAAGGGCAGGAACCCCCCATCCCCACGTCCCACCCCCTTTTTCCATTGGCAGTGCTAAAAGCAGCTGCAC
>OMLF01038392.1:0-12224 GCA_900302615.1 Holocentrus rufus | reverse complement strand
TGAATGTCAACATGAAAATCAACAACAACAAAAAAAAAATCATGCCGAGATCCTTCCAAATCTGAACTTGAAAATGGTTTGAGGAGAATAAAACGTGGAGTTAGACACCTCATGAAAAGCGCCCCTCGTTCCTCACTGAAGCTCCGGCATCGCCACGGTGACAGAGTCTGTCTGAAGACAATGCCATCCTACATCTGGGGAACAAGGCGGAGAGCTTGGCAGGCACCAACCACCGCTGTTTCTCCAGTCTTCGCCATGTCAGCTGGATTACTGAGATGTCCCTGAAGGACTCAAAGCACAGCCATGGAGGGGAAAGAGAGATGTGCAGCTCTCCAAACAAATAGAATACATTAATACAGAAACAAAAGGTCTATCTGGGCTGCTTTGAGAGAGGGAGCGAGTAACTTGGTCATGTCTTTGTGAGCCTTTGTTGAATATGGGTGACTGAAAATTTTGTAATTAAAGTGTACGTGTAAACAAGCTGGCCCGATTATTTGTTTTGTGTTTTCTTTTGCAGGGAAGTGTGAGTATAACCTACAAAACCCTGAGAGACTGAACCTTTTCGTCAGTAGTTAGATCAGAGGAAAAATGCTGAACTAGTGGTGAAAGAATGAAGTTGGTCTCTGTTCTCATTACAGTCAAATACAACAGTGGTTGAGTCTCACTGCAAGCTCAAATAAACAATTCGATTTTATTGGTTGCGTGTTTTCGTGAATGTGGGAGAAAACTAGTCATGAAATAATACTCTTGGTTTTGGTTCATCACAAGAACGCCCAGTTACATTGCCTCGAAATGTCACAGCATCAATGCGAGATGAAAATCTTGCTTTAGCGCCTGCAGATGATACTTCATCCCTGCAAGTGCTGTGACTTTATAAATGAGTATTAAGCTATTTTCCATTGCTTATTTCCAGTTTCGAAATAGGTCAAAGCCCACTTTGTTATGCACATTGATTTTGTCCCACTTGCCACTTCCCATCATTTCTGATGGCAAAATCGCCTGCTTACACCGCCTCAGAAGATTGTGTGTGTGTGGCTTGGGCCCAGAAATGAGAAAAGTGACATCGGCTCAATTCCCACTATAAACAAAGCCAAAATATTTGGTCGGTCAGTGTTCCTACGCAGTGTGATAAAGCCCATGATGAGCTGCAGCTTGTGTAAACAATCCAAAAACTGTCTGTAAAGTCCTAGCAGGATGAAAACAGATAGTTCAGAAGGACACATTACCATGGGATGACCATTGGATTCTGAAAACGTATTAACTGCAAGCTATGGATTCGGTTTTTATTCAGTCACCATCTTAAGTTGTACATAATAGATGGTGTCAGTAAGGTCTAATACCAGCCACCAAACTGCTCCCTCTGCACCGCTGCAGATGTTCCCCCGGTGAACACTTGAGGGCAGTAGTAATATATCTAATTACCCTTTTCATCTATTTTCCCTGCAGCCCTGGTCCTCATACTGCATTCAAGCCAGGCTAGTTGGCAGGCTGCAAGACTAATTATGATTGATTCAAAGATGACAGAATTAATATTGGAATAGCAGTAAAAGTATGAAATGTGAATTCAGTCAAAAGAGAGAACTTTCTTTTCTCTCAGCTCCACATTGTCTTCTGCCGCCGTAAATCAATTAGTGTGAAATGAGGGAGAAAAACAAAGACAATTAGAAAAGTCACTGTGGATGTGGAAAAGTGAAATGAAAGGATTTTTTTTTTTTTTTTTTTTGATATGAAAATTTTCTGAAGTCAAAATTCAAACCTCAGTCCTATGTTTGAGGAACCAAATCTGTTATGTTATATTTTCTGATTCCAGGCAATTTCCCCGAATTGTTTAAACAATCAAATAAAGCTCAGTCAGTCAGGCTTTTTGTCTCCAGCTGTGAAGAAATGAAGAATTATCTCAACTTTGCTCAAAACTGCTTTGCTCAATACTGTCTTCTGACGGCGGGTACAAGCAGAAATCTAAATTGAATTCAGATAACTTTTACGTTGTCATATCAACTTGTAAAAAAAAATGGGGATTACATTTGTAGAGCCAACAAGACACAAATCCCCATGTGAATAATCCTCCTGTTCGCCAAATATTCAACAAGACCAAATGGAAAAGTAGATTTACGAGGTTTCAGGCGGAGCTATAGCAGGACCAAACAAGCACATGTTGTTTATGTGGTTGTACAGGTATTGGAAGAGATCATATTCTGCATTACAATCTACTACCAACCATGTGATTTATTCCACCACCCAACACAGCTCAGGGAGACGTGCCTATCTCCAAAGACCGGAGGAAACTCGAGAATAAATGGTGACCAGCTGAGAGAAGATATGAAAATCTATCTATTGAAGAGAGAGAGGGGGAGAAGCTGGTTGTCTCCCTAACAGGAATGCATTCATACATTCCAAGGTGAAATAGAGGGCTCTGCGTCGTCATATGGTCATTTCACTGATACACTTATCTTACGTTTTTCACTCTCTGCCCTATCTCTGTCTGTATGCCGTATTTACTAGGGCGAACCAGGGAGGTAGGAGTGGTGGATGAGAGGTGTGTATGTGTGCGGAGGAGTCTGGTGTGCATATGATGAATGAGATAGTTAGGAAGCAGTGAATTTATGGCTGTGAGTGCAGCCATCCATCCTGCCCTGCAGTCCCTGGCTGTCCTCAAGGGCATCATACTCCTCCGGGTCCCATCTTAGGTGGTTCACTGGGGATCCCACTTTGGCTGCTGTGTAGACGGCGCCTGGGTTGTCCAGGAAAAACATCACCGCGCCACGGCCCCGGCTCTCTCCGCCTGCCCCGTTTTGCTGCACGTTAAACAACAATTAATTAACAGGCAATGAACAAAAGCTGCTAATGCACACATAATATCAGTGAGGCCAAGAGGTGCCAACAAGAGACTGGCTCTATAAATTAAGTCTCTCATTTGCCCGCTATAGATCACCTTGAGCATTACAATGCATTTTGGCCTCTTGGATGGATGATGTATGCCCTACAGTAAATTAGAGGTTGAGAAGGGCCTACTGTTCTAGGCTTGAATAATTAATAGCCAGTGAGTACAAACTGTTTTTATTTAAGGTACAACATTTACAATTAACCTACAGCGTCATATTAAATTGCATCACCCCGGATTTTGATAGATCACATCAGAATGCAATGCATTAGTACCATACTGTACTGTACCGTATTGTATTGTATTGTGTCTTATAGTATCATATTGTATCATGTTGTATTGCATTGCACTGCACCGTACTGCACTTGAGTCGCATTGTATTGTATCATATCACATCAGATCGCACTGTGCCAAACCGTATCGTAATGCACTGCACAGCATTGGATTGTACTGTAGCATACTGTACCGTACCGTATTGCATCGCATCATATTGCCTCGTCCGCATTGCATTGGACTGTACTCTGCCATCACATTGTTTAGCATTGCATCAGATTGTGCTGTGCCATATCATATCGTATTGTACTGCATCGCACTACATGCCATCCCCTCCCTTCCCATCTTGCAACATCGCTGCATTGCGTGATCAAATAATTTAACTACACAAATATAAAACTATACGACTGAAATAGCAGATAATCTAATCTATCTAACTAACTATAAATGGAGGAATCTCTGT
Organism: Holocentrus rufus; assembly: GCA_900302615.1. Taxonomy (NCBI): domain Eukaryota; kingdom Metazoa; phylum Chordata; class Actinopteri; order Holocentriformes; family Holocentridae; genus Holocentrus; species Holocentrus rufus. The sequence continues at coordinate 8,607 of OMLF01038392.1, read as the reverse complement.
CTGTATGTATGTATGTCTGTCCTTCAATTTTCTCAACAACGGTTCATCCAATCAACTTCACACTCGGCGGGTGCACTGCTGAGGCCCCAAGGAAGTGCAGTGTGGAGTGAGAAGTTGTTCTCGTTCTCGAGAAAGCTGCAAAAATCGATTTTCTGATTGTTAGTTATTGTTGTGATTGACAGAACGAAGAAGGCAGAACTCAACAGTGAGGGCAGTGCAACACGCTTAGAGTTTCAAAGAGCAAAATCAAATTCAAACAACTTCACACTCGACACAGCACTTCCTTGGGGGCGCAGCAGTACACCCACCAAGCGTGAAGTCGATCAAATGAATGGTTGTTGAGAAAACCGAAGGACAGACATACATACAGACAGACAGAGATGACTCCAGTTAGAGATCCATTTATAGTTAGATTAGATTAGTTTAGATTAGATATCTTGAATATCTTGAAGTCATTCAACTAGAATTCTATGCAGAGATAGTTGCAGTAGAGAGTGTTTAAATATAAGTTGGATCTTGTGCTCTTTGGCAGTGGACATGGCTGCTGACGGGTGCATGTTGACCATCAACCTGGGTTAGGGGACAGTTTCTCCCACCGCTGCTGCCATTGAGTCTGTGTGAGAAACGATTTTGCATTTAAGATCATTGTGTAATGTGGCTTCTGATCTACTGTCAACGCCCTCTCAACACCAAAAGACTTCACAAGGGAGCGCCCTTCGTGATATGACATGAACTCATGATTACATCACTCTGTCTTAGCGGGTAAAAGAAACACAGATGCTGGGGGCCGTAAAGCCGATGATAGCTTTTTTTTTTTTTTTTTTATTCAGTGTAGATAGACAGGAAGGACGGGGGAGAGAAAGGGGCTGACATGCAGCAAAATGGCGCAGGTTGGATTCAAACCCACACTGCTGCCGTGATAATATGAGGTTCACGCTCGACACAGTGATCACAGAGCGCCCCTGCACATGATAGCTTTGACTTTGTCTTTGGTGAGAGTGAAGAACATCGATGGTCTGAGAGCCATGTGGCAAAAAGTGCGTGCATTCATTCATGTGTGCAAGCACAACTGAGAAGATATTAGTGTTCTTGCGCCCAACTGCATGTTCGTGCTTTTATGTATTGTGTGTTTGCATGTAAATGTGTGTGTGTGAGCATGTGTGTGTGTGACAGAGGAAGAGAGCGAGAGCAGCAGCAGCTGTAGGAGCCAGGGGCCCCGAGGCTGTAGAAGACGTCAGACACAGCTGGACGCCTGCAGGGGAGGTCAGGCTGTTTTGACTGCCTCCTACGGCAGACGTGCCTCTGCCTCTCGTCTTCCACTTATGGACGGCTCTCAAGATGGCACACCACACCAGATCTCTCTGTAATTAACACATTTTCAGAGTTTGTTGAAAGCAAGGTATGTCTGATGGAAGGTGAAAGGTATGTGTATGTGTGGGCATGCATCATCGGCGCTTGTGAAATGCCCTCAAATGGCACATCTATCTATATGCAAAAGAATGTGTGCGCATGCACTGCAGATGTGTCTCCTTACACCCTCGTCAAGGATGTCTTATTCAAGTAAAAATGCCCTCGGCATTTATGCTTGTGAAAGTGATTGGGCTCAAATTGCTGCTATCCAAAAAAATGAGTAATATCCAAAAGACTTTGCTTCTATCTTTCCCTCTCATGCAAATGGACATTTTGTACCTTTTGAAAGAAACCATTAGATTTGGAGCATCACCTCACTGTTTTATCCCTCTGTTCAATTCCCTCTGCCATGAAGACATTTGGGTAATGGCAGATATCGTTACCCTTAAGAGAGCCTGCCTCTCCTGGAATCACTCCATCCATCTTCTCTTCTCACAAATAGAGCTACCTAGCATTAGCACTGCTGGCCCTCATCATTTACAGCCTTGGAAAACTACCTGCAGGTTCAAAGGTCAGAGGCAGCTGTGATCCAGGCAGGCATCCTGCGATCTAGGTGCCTTGCTCTTCGCTTGGCAGGCTCCATATTGATTTGATTAGTTGCTAATTAAAACTTGGCAGGCTGGGCCGGGCACAAAGGAGATCGCTCAATTAGCGGGATGTCAGAGAATCTAATTCTCTCTCTCTCTCTCTTTCTCTCTCTCTCTCTCTCTGTCTGTCTCTCTCTCTCTCTGTCTCTCTCTCTCTCTCTTTCTCCTGCTCTATCGCACATCTCCATTTTGTTTAATGAGTATAGAGGATGAGGGAAAAGGGAGGGAGGATAACTCTCTGAGGATAGAGATCGGGCACTCTCAAGGAGCTAAAAGCATCCAGCCCTGTAATCCTTGAGCTAATCTTTGCTTAAAGATGCAGTTTGTAACTTTTAAAGGAAAGCGCTGCCTGCCAATGGACGTTTGTTTGGGCATGTTGCCTCTAGCATGCCGTGTTGCCAGCTACCTTCTCTCCTTCTGGCTAGATAACCGCGTTACACACAAGTTGCTATAGTCTTAGCGATGTGCCTCTGGGAGATGGAATTATGAGCTTTAAGATCCTTTTCTTGTGTTTGTCTAGACATGAGATTTTTGTAGCGCCGTAGATGGGAAAAGCAGTGTTCTACTGTGGAGGGATTTTCACAGAGTTTCATTTATTGATCCTGCTCGATTCATGATTACATTTTAGATATTTTTCTGAGCCCACATCCTGCAGACTACATCTTTGTGGAAAGATCTCTGTTAGACTGTTAACAAGCTGCTATTCCAGGTCCTAGAGGGGTTGATTGTGCTCCTTGCTGAGTTCATCCTTTTATGCTACCAAGCTGACTGACTGCCTGCTCTCTTAGATCACTGTCTGTCTCTGTCTGCAGCCTGCAGAGAGGACATGACGAGAGGAGATGTAAAAGCTGTAATTTCATTTTTATTGAACAGGTTGGTTCAAGGCAGTCAATCTGGTCAATTAGTATTGAGCTGCTTTGGCTACAGGTGCATATGTGTAGTTATGTTATGTCTTGGTGTGCATCAGTGCGTAGGAGCATAAAGGCTGGCTGGGCTGCACTAATTTATCCCTTATGCATCAATTTTAAACATGCATTTTCCGATTTGTTATTTTTGCAAACCTTAAACAGCTGGATATGAGATGCAGAGAGGCAGGAAGGCGCTGGTGTGGGGGTTGTATGACTGGGACTATTTGTTTATTTTGTTATCAGTTAGCAGCAGGAGTCTTGGCTCTTCTGATTCTCCTTTGCTTCTAGCAACTCTGTGTCTCTGTAGTCAGCTCCTACATGGACCGAGGATCTGAGGCTTTTCAATCAGCCCACCACCCGCTAAACACGGAAGTTATCATTGTCAAAGTGGATTTAGATGCTGTATGCGGCTTGGCAACGCACATAGAAATGCACAGGGAAAGGCACATGCAGTCCACCAGCGTGAAAACAGGCAAACATGCAAGTGCTGGCATGTAGCAACACACCAGCGCGCACACCTCTGATGTATGTGGACATGCAATGTCACACATACTCATGGTCTGTGTCACCTATAGGATTTACACAAGAGCTCACGGAGGCGTTCATAGAGGGAAAGGGTTGGAAAAACGTGGAGGGGGGGGCACAAAGGGTGGATGAGTTTTATAAATCATCCTCCATATTTGATTTATGTAACATATGAGTTTGCTCTTGCTGTCTTAATAAGCCTGTAAGGCTGCAAATGAGGAATACGCAACACCTCCCACACACACACACACACACACACACACATACACACACACACAGAAATGTAACAGCTCTCCTAAATGTCCATAGTGTTAGGCCTGGCTGTCATCATCCTTTGGCTCCTGGCAAACTGGACAGGGCCTGTATTCATTAGTCAACTTCATACTCTTATATAATATTTACAAGCAGCAGTTTATGTGGCTGGAGAGACCGTGTCCTTCCACAGGCTCGCAGTTAAGTCTGGCTGAGGCCCCAGCTGCAGGAGAGCTGGCTAGCCTTGTACCTGATTGACTGTGGCTTTTACACAAATCCTCCATTTTGCAATACAGCAGCCCGGCCTAATGCCGCAGCTTGCCAGTGGTTGGTGCCAATGGCAATCACTCATAGGCTGGCAGTGATTAGCTTTGAATGAGCCTGAATGGCAACCTGGTCTATGTTGTAGGCTATTGTCTGGTATCTGGATGCACACAAGGAGGATATCCCCTTGACATGCATGGGTAATGTAAAGGGATTAGTCCTATCATCTATATAAAGAGACTCCTACAAGATTGTGCAACCTTCATTTTGTGAAACAGGTTACTGTTGTGTTGTTGGTCCATCCTCATCACCAGAATGCATTACAGCTAACACATCATTTTTTCCATGTGCCAAGTAATTACTGTGTGTAAATGTGAACCTGCAGCGTATTGGTTTACTTATTGTGTCAGTTTAGGCCTACTGTGTATAAATGCCTTTGACAACAAAGCTTTTAAATGCTGCTTTTTTCCTTTTGGGGGAAGCTTTATCTCTGGCAGACTCTCTGGGTGTTCAGCATCTTACACACCAAAAAAAAATACAGTTTCTAAGAAAGTCAGCGTTTGTGTGAAAGAAAATGTGAGAGAGAACAACAGAATGTATGAAAGAGACAGAGTCTATAAGTGTAATGAAGATGGTAAGAGAAACAGAGGGCCATATACAAAGAGAGAAACTGACAAAGAAAGAGGCATGTGTGTGCGTGTGTGTGTATGTGTGTGAGTGTGTGCGCGTGTGTGTGTCAGGTGACAGAGAGGGATGGGGACATGGGCAGGTCCTGGTAATGAAGGACTGATAAGTCCCTATTTCCTGGGCCTGGGTTAATTGTGCCTACAGATAAAGGGTAATAAATTGTCAGGGGGTAATGGCAGGAGCCGGGCTGGGCCCTGTTCCACATTCATCATGACTGGCTCGACCTGTGAGTGTGGAGAGGAGGCAGGACTGGCAGAGGAGCCGGCGGCTGGCTCTGCCTGGCGGGGATGGGGGAGGAAAAGAGGGAGGGAGGCGAACAGGACTGGAAGAGGACACAGCTCGGCCTGGGATGATGTCAGATATCAGGTGTCTGTCTTGACTTAGACGGTGAGAACAAGTCTACCAGCGGACCTGCTAATGCAGCTTAATAGTGAAACAAGAGGAGGATATGATGAGGGCAATTAAGATATACTGGCATCAAAATATTAATAAAAGCTTGGCTCTTCAACCCTGCCAGTCCCATCAGCGGCTTTGTCACTACAATTGCATATCAAGCTTTGTTCAAACCCACTTTATTTCATATATTTATGTATTTATTTATTTACTTATTTAAATTCTAATGGAGCTAATCAACGCTTAAGAAAGCAATTTTAAAATATTGGTTTTGGCTCTGGTAACTTCAAATGGGTGTTCGCTATGTGAACAAATGTTCATGAATTTGTCTAAGTGACCGACATTGCAAGACATAATCTGAACCATGCACAATGAATTATACATATCACTCTGAAAATCAAATACGCATTGAGCATCTGATTCATTGGTGCGTTCAGGGAACATGCATTACATATGGTTAGTAGAGATGGACAGTGGGTCTTCTGCAATGCACCATGAGCTCGTACAGATACTGCTGTTGTTATTTATTCTCATATATGGTAAAGGTGTTTTCAATCAATCAGTCATGTTTATTTCCTAACATAAAGAAACAGTGTTTTAGTGAGACTGGTTGTGCCACCTTGCAGGCTCGACAGATCACTTCTTCACACTGAGAGATTGCAGGAGGTTCGAGGTTGGTATGTGATGCGGTGGTTGAGGAATGATGCGTCCTACGCATTATACAGCACAGCCGCTCCCACAGAGGATGTTGATGTCCCCAGCACGCAATGATGACACTTAGTGCTGCGTGACATATGATGTGTGTACACACAGTAAGCGCATGGGCAAGGGCCGCTGTTCCCTTTGACTGCTTTATGTGGGACACACAGCATGCTGGGGACCGGGGGGAGGAAGATTTTTCACACAGTTCATAAAGTAGAAAACAAAACAATAAAACACAATGCCCTTGAGATGTAACTTGTTGTCTCACAGGAAATCATCATGCAGAGCTGTATGGTACACACTCATGGCATTGAAGCCCTGAAAAAAAAGAGAGAAAAACATTCCTTTTCTACCAGGCATTTAGTCACATTTTCCCCCAGACTGTTATTCTGTTTTTTTATTTAGTCAGATCTCATTTTGCTAACCTGGAATGTTACAGGAACGGTTTAACAAGGAGGAAAATGGTGTGTGAAGCGAAAGCGAAGTTGCACTGTAAACGCAAGCTGTGGATTTTCCTGTCGTATGGCTTGCGGCTCTCCCCAAGGGCCGATTCTTGGCGAAGAGAAACACGTGAGCGTGTCATGGGGGTTTGACTTGGAGCGATGATATGCTGCAATCACGACTCCACACCGGGGCCCGGCTAAAAATATGATGCACATGAAAAGTCCAGTCATTTAAGAGTCCAGTCAGTTTATGAGATTAGGTCTTTAGAAGAGAAGAGAAGAGAAGGGAAGAGAAGAGAAGAGAAGAGAAGAGAAGAGAAGAGAGAAAATCTATAATATGAGAAGAGAATCAGTTGAATGGGGAAAAAGGCAAGACCAGAGGGAAAGAAAATTTCACAGTACAGAGGAGATGACAGTCGATAGCAAGGGAAGGAAGTGGAGACAAAAGTTAAAAAAAAAAGTGTAGAACCAATGAAGGCTCAAATTCACTTGTTCTCTCTCTCTCTCTCTCTCTCTCTCTCCATCTATACCTGGGTGCCCACACCTTCTCTCTGCTCTACCAGTCAGTGTTCACAGCTATAAATCTTGGAGTGACATTTTGGCCGAGCGAGTCCCACGTAAACACAGCCGATGAAATGTCAGCGCGGAAGGCAGACAAGCCTGAATTAGGAAGAGGGAGAGCAGAGGCAGTAATGTCACCACACTTTAACACACCCACCATCAGTCTTCATGACATTTAAGAGATCTGTCCCTCTATGCCTCCGCCACTGCCCAACTCACTGGTCACAAATGCACCGCGCCAAGGAAAAAAAGTTTGGGGGAAGAAGAGGATCTGACATGCCAGGAGGTTTAGTGGTTTGATCCGATCACAAAGGAAAGATATTGCCTTCACTTCAACATCTGCTTTTATCTTTATTTACAAGTCTGTGGCGAACCTAAACACTCAGCCTTTAAAATGAGAGGGAGGATACCGTGTGGAAAATAAACTCAAGTAGGTGGTCACCAGTGCTGAAGCAATTACTCGATGACTGATTAGTTGATCCACAACATTAATTAGTTTTAATTTGATAACTGATTAGCCGTTGCAATAGTTTTTCAAGTAAATACACAGCTGTTATTTACAGATTTCACAAATGTTTTCTTGCTTTTCTCCATTTCATATTGTTAGAAAAACAGAATTCTTTGTTTTGGGTTTTTTTTGGCTGCTGGTCAGACTTAGAAAGCAAATTTAAAATGCTGCTTTTGGCTCTGGTAACTTGAAATGGGTGTTTGTCATTATTTTTAATAGTTTACGGACAATATATGACCTCTTCAACTCTGCAGCACCCACGGGTGGGTTTTTTTGTTGCTACACTGCCAAGCTTTGTCCAAACCCACAGAACTTTATTTTAAATTCTAGTGGAGATACCAAGGCTTCTGAAGATACCAAATATGTCCTGCTGTGTATAAAATGATGCACAAGACATCTAGATATTTTCTATTTAATGTAACGGTGTGGCCATAAAACAATGGCATCTTGGCTTTGAATATTTCACTCAATATAGCAGCTTCAATGAAACCTTGCAACCTTCAGATACAGAATATATACTGTGACACTCTTGGAAAAAAATGTGTTTTCTAACTTTGAAGCTAATTAAAGGGACATTTAATAGAAAGTTTCTGAGATTAATTGATGTTCTGTTTTTAGTTAGTTACAATGTTTCCCTAAACCAGGCAGGTAATTTAAGAGCAAATTCTTCATGCAGCACTCAAGTAGTTTTTCTGTTTTGTGAGTATAAAATCAACATTGGCAAAATAGCACTGAGGGCAATCTGACCTCCCAAAATATTCACTTCCTTTACTCAGAGATTCTTTGAATAACACTGCGGATCTGGGACAGCTGTTGGCGAAGTACAATAAGACTGTGTGGATATTGCAGTCATAACCGTCGACGGCTAAATAATTTATCAGAAAATAAATCTGGATCACTGGAGATTCCGTCATCCACCTCTCCTCTTCAGATTCTCTTTCTTCAAGCTCCCTCGCCGCCGCCGCCGCTGCATGGTGGTTGTATTGATTTCCAGATGAATAATTGAGAAAGTCTGCTTAACTGCCCTTTTCAAATCTCCCTGGCCTCTCTGATTCACTTCACCTCCCACCTTCTCCTGTTTCTTATCCTCTGATCTGCTTCCCTTATCGTGTCACCTCCTCTCTTCTCACCTACAGTATACCTCTTATAACCTCTTCACTCCCCGCCTAGCCCTCTCCTCTCCTCCCTGTCTGTGTGCTGATGTGGATGCTATTCTATGAAGGCTTGTTCAGGAGGGAATGGGCTGTTCGCATGGCTGGCCAGCCAGCCTCCGCGCATCATCCGTCAGCAAGACACGCTGTTGTTTTAGAGTTCTGCTGGGAGCTGTCTCCTTGTCTCTGTCTCTTTCTCACTTGCTCTCTCCTCCT
>OMLF01038389.1:0-15183 GCA_900302615.1 Holocentrus rufus | reverse complement strand
TTTATAATTTATACTTATAATTTATCTTTATAATTTATCTTCTTTTTTTTCAAAATTAAATATTTTATTGCAACTGTCTGATAGTTCAACTTCTCCAGTCAACAGATCAATCCCCGTAACTGGCCCCAAATGCAGCCAGAGGTTATCAGTCGTGACAGTAAGACCACGCATCAAAATTTGACACAACTCACAACCCTAAATGATAAAATCAGGCTGACGCAGGAAAACACCAAACACATAAAGCAGAAGCAGCTATGACTATCTCCTTGCAGCAGTGTCCTCAAAATGCCTTCAGAACCTGCTCATTTACGCTTCCATGTCTAAAAACCAGTATGACCAGCTTGCCGAACCTTGCATCCTCCAAGCCTAAACACAGACGGCAGAGGAGCTGCAGTATCAGAACATGCAGGAGGAGAGCGAGGACTGTGAGGAAGGAAACTCTCAGACTACCACATTTCACGACACTGAATTCTATACTGCGATCATGGATGAAGACTTGGAACGCATTGATAAGATCTCAAAAACACATGGAAGCAACTTTTTCATAAAGATACAAGACGGTGGATGCATAAATATCATCACGAAGGTAAATGCAATGTAACCTTGTTTTGGGACAATTACAAATTATTCATGATAGCTGAAACATTTTAAAATAAATATTTCATGGCCTGGGAAACATTTTCACATGGACTAAAAATACCTACAGTATTTATATTTAATTTTACCTACAGTACTGTAAATATCACTAAGTCATACACAGACGTGTTTGCATACAGACAGTGAAAACCAAGAGCTGCTCAATGATTATTCATTTGTAAAGTGTTTCTGCTTTAATTCATTCAGTTTTGTGGAACTCAAACACACTTTTGCAGTGTTACTACAACTGCACATATTTTGAGTGTTTCACTGCCCTTCCAGTTTGTCTCGTCTTGTCTTGCCTTAGGAGCTTTATATCCTCCCCCTTCACCTGGCTGCCTCTTGCCGTAGAGTAAGGAGCATGGAGAGGCTCCTGGCAGCAAGGGCGGATCCTAACATGAGGTTAAGACAAATACGCACACAGACACACACGCACATGCACGGACAAGAACACGGATACACACACAAATATCACCACCACCCACACTACAATGTAAAATGGTAAAAGCCTCTTGGAGTGAAAACAATGTCTCTGGGTCAAATGTTAGTGGGGATTAAATAGGTCTATTACCCTTCTCAAAATAAAGCTGCATTTAAAAGAATCAAATTTCAGTTTTGATGACTGGAGAGCCCCAAATTCCAGCCTCTGTGAAGATAACTCATACACAGTGGCTACCTGTGCAATGACACATATTTCACTAGTTGCCTTTTATCCTACATAAATAGAAAGCAGCTCCATCTGAGATGACTGTAGTACACTCACTATACTGACACCTCTACACCAACTAAACCTTCTTTACACATTTGACAGAGACGAGCAAGGTCGAACTACGCTGCAGCTGGTGATTGCCAGCTGGCCCAAAGTCCTGCGCACCAAACCGCATTCCATGCTAAAGATCAGTGTACGCAGTGTGCATCAGCGTACCGAAGCCTGCCTCCGGGTCCTCTGTGACCACGGGGCTGATATCAACGCTGAGGTGACCCGTCAGTTTTGTGGGATTAATCAATGCCAACTTAACTCCTCAAAAAGCTGTTTTTGCTCTATTCAAAGCCTGTTTCTGTGAGATTCAATGCATACAGCATGGCTAACCATGACAGGGTTAGGGGTGCAAACTACACAAGAATGTCCTTATGCTCTCTACCTGCTTTGAACTGTACTTATCTTAAAAAAACAAAAAAAACCTGCCTTCAGCCTGCCTTTTGCCATTTTATTCTACCACTTCTCTCACAGGAATGTTGCAGGGCACTTTTGGTCCAAGCTTGAAATTCCTTGCTAATGGTTGTTTGTAATGGCGGTGTTATAATAGCTGACATAATCAGATGTCTAAAATGTAAATGTGAAGTGTCTGGTGAAAACATTTTTAAAGATGCTTACGAAATAACAAGAGTGCAATTATATCCTTTAAACATACCACTTGCAATACTCTGACTGGGGTTTGTGTTTACTTCTCCTAAGGTGGGGCAGAGCCAACAGACAGCTCTCCACCTGTCCGTACGCTATGCAGCCCTGTCTGCTATCCAGATCCTGGCCAGCTACGGTGCTGCGATTAATGCTGTGGACCGAACTGGGATGACGCCCCTGCACATGGCCTGTGGGATCCTCAGCAAGGACATCATAGCCAGCCTGATCAGCAATGGAGCAGATGTCAATGTGGTGAGTGTTTCCTCCTCTATTTCTTTATGTGTTCTTGTAAATTCTTTTTAAAATAAAAATTTCATGATGCACCACAACAGACAAAAACTATAGACAGGCCAATGTAAAATGGAGAAACGAGAAAGACATTCACCCTTCCTTATTTTTCAACCCCACCCTCCTACAACAAGAGAAGCCACTTTACATGAAAAAATGATGCAGGCACAGTTTCAGCCTGTAGCTCGCTTAGTGGCATTCTACTCTGCCATCTACTGTGCCGACCTTAGGAGCTGGTCAGGTTCCAGGACTCCAAAGGTGTGAATAAACGAAGTGGTATGTCAAAACAGCCACACCTGACACAAGCTGGAACAAGTACTACATAAGACTAGTGTTTTAAATGGATGTTACATATGCAGTATAAAATAGAAGATTCATTTTTGGGGGTCTTTCTCCATCTTTAGGCTTAGAGAAAAATGATCTTTGGGTTTGCTCCAGTAGCAGCTGAGTAAACCAGCAAAAACACGTGTAGGCCAGCATCCCGCAACTCCCGATTCTTGAGCCAGACACAGAGTCCCTACCAGTTCCACTGTGCAACCCTGGACTTTGATCTCCATGAAGGGAGTAAGTGGAAACAGAATTCCACTGTAGATAAATAAAATATCACATTTATTCATTATTATTAGCTGCACAGTGTCATTTTGAATGTCTCTTCAAATGGCCCCAACAGCATGCAACAGATTCTCCCCGCTGCTGAGATTCGAGGTTTGGTGAATTGAGTGTTTACAGTGTTAGCCAAGTCCTCTGTTGAAGGTCCCCCCCCTCCCAAAAAACCCCTGCTGAAATCACATTTGTTTTTGAGCAACAGAAAACATTATCCGTTCATAACACCTCTTAAATCACACACACAAACAGTTTTTTTTTAAACTCTTAGTCTCTTTCTGGTAACATCTTACGTTTAAGATTTTGTAACAAATAATCTTTAAATGTCATCATTACATGAAATTAATGAACACTCTTTGCTGTTTTAAAGGCAATGAAACATTCAGGGAACACTCCTCTGCACCTGGCTGTTTTCACAGCATCTATGCGGAGCGGAAAAGTATCCGAGGCTGACTTTAGCTGCATTTCTGAGCTCCTGGAGCATGGGGCCGAGCCCGATGCAGTGAACAAGGCCGGCATGACACCTTTACATGAGGTGTGCAGCAACGGCAACGAGGCACTGGTGGACCTGCTGCTGTCTTATGGAGCCGACATCAACAAGCTGACCAAAGCGGGAGAAACTTGTCTGTTCCTGTTCCTGAACCACAAGCCCAACCTGAAACACAGGTCTCTGCTGGTCAAACTCCTCAGCCTGAGCTCCCCACTCACATTCTATAATCAAAATGGCCTCCTGCCCACTACCTTGATGCTGCCACAGTTCTCCAAACAGAGGCTCCAGCTGCTCGACCTGACTCACCAGCCCAGGAGCCTCCAGGACATTTGCAAGATTCAAATTTATCTAAAACGCGGCAGGGGCAAGAGAGAAGAACTGAGAAAATTCCTGCCTGAGAGGCTGCATGACTTTGTCTTCAACTTCTGGGAGGACAAAGACATCATCTTCTCTGAGACAGACGATTTAGCTGATTCCAGCTTGTTACCCGTTTATCCTGCTTGGCTTCCATCTGTCATGATAAACTGAGGCTGAGGCAGGAGGACGACTTCCATACATAAACATCCGCATTTGTACAGAACTTACCATGTACCATTTATCCATGACATGGATAAATGAGAATCTTCACAGACATACATCTCAAACTGCTGTGGAGCCTACAGAGGTGCTTCAAATCTGATCTACCTCACCAGAGGTAAACTGCCAAAATCTGTTTTATCTAATCAAATAAAATCCACCTCACTTCAAGTGCACATTACCTTCAAGTCTCTGTGCATGATTCCCCTCGAGTGAATGTACTCCACTCCTTCAAGTGTTTTTCTCAGCAGGCTGAGGGTGTGCTCTGTATCCACGCACCCATATGGACCTGAAAACACACATGTATGATACGTTCATTATCCAAAATCTACTTTATACCTGTGAGGGCATTCAACAAAATAAAATTAGTGAGTGAAATGAACAGTAATTTTTGAAAAGAAACTCCTTACTTAGAGACCTATAGTGATGTGCTTTTTGGGAAAAAAAAAAAGCTATGAGTATTGGACAAACGTAATACGTAAAACGTAAAATCTATACTATCAAACCTGGGAAAATATCTCTAAATTTTGACTTTGTGTATGTTTATGTGGGTACATGACTGTGTGTGTGTGTATGTGTGTGTCTGTAACTGTGTGTATTAATGAGTTGTAATAGAACAATTACATCTGGAGGCTTGTTCCTCTTTGGGTGCAGAGTTCCTCTCAGAGATCCACTCCTTTAGCGAGCGTTCACACAGCTGCATCTGGATGTAGAGCATCAGGTGGAACTGCACCTGCAGACACAACAGAGGAGTAACTATCAGAAACCTACTTCTCATTTAGTAATTACACATGCTTTTTACTTTTACATATATTTTCTTTCAAGAGTTCCTACTTTTACTTGAGCAGGAACAGGGTTTATTTTCTGATAAGGGCATGGGACCAAAAGCAGTAAAACACAGTTAATATATTATCATATGAAGTGGTGTAGGTAATTTTTGAATTTGCACAATGTATTTACTAACTTATACTTGAAAATGGATACTTAAATGGATGGATACTTTAAATTATACTTAAAGTAGTTTTTACTGAGTTTTACTTTTTACATAAGTCATTTTCTAAACTCATTATTCTAACAAGTGAGATACAACTGATATAAACTACTTCCACCTAACTAAAATGCTTGGTGAGGTTAGACCAATGTATGAGTTTGTCAATGTATCAGGCCATAATTGACTTTTAATAAAAACTATTGCACATTCCACAGAAGTATGTATTAATGTTTTGTTTTGTTTTTTTTATAATTATTGATTAACATGATTCTGGGTTTCAGTGGAGTTTTTAGTGTCACATGATGGTGCTGCTTTAAAGACCTTTCCACCCTGGACAAGGGATAAAAACTGACCTACCTCTTTAGAAGGATTTGCTCTGTGTTTGTCAGCCCACAGCTGACTGTCGACCTCAGGGCAGAAGTTGCTGTTCAGCTCCATGTTCCTCCTGCTTGAGTCGTCCTCCAGCAGCACTGAGTCGTCCCAGCTCATAGCGGGACATTTGGAGTTCTTCACAGAGCCGGGCTGACCCAGGAACACACAGGGGACGTAGTTCTCCGGGATGCGGCGCATCGTCTTGGGACAGACCACCTGGCCCTTCCCCTGATTAGGGATTAAGGCTTGGACAGGCTGGGTTTCGCTTGGAAGTACTTTGGCACTTGAAGCAGCATCTGGCTGTGCGTGATCGGTGCTCTGAAAGATGATTGAGGAGCCGGTGCTGCTGCAGTCAGGGCTTTCATCAGAACTACAAAGAGAGGACCGGGATACATTTAGGTTGCACAGATGGAATTTTACTTCATACATTTTTTTATTCATCAAAATCAATGAATTTTTGCAGAAAAATCATCATGTCAGCGGTTTTCAAAGCTCAAAATACTCATATACAATTGATCACGTTTATAATTCATAATGAAGTAACTCAACACATAAGAAAAATGTTAAATTTCAACTAACTTCATACAACTTCAAAGTTGAAAGTTGACAGATGATTAGACACTACAGCTTTGTAGAACAGTATAACCACAACAGCAGTCATTGTTTTGCTCTGGTTTGAGTAGGGACACAATTTCAGACTGTATAACAGTATTCTGAATGTTCAAATAGTATTGTTTTAAAATAGTTGGTGCGGCAGGTGATTGTTACTGATTTATCAGACAAAAATAAAGATCACAGACATTTGGCACTTAGCAGGTGTCCATATAGAAGCCTAATCGTACCTATTTTGCTGTTCCGTTGATTCCAGTGCTGGCAGGAGAGACTGGGGGGCTGTAATGGAGAAAGTGAAAACTTAAAGCTTGTCTGATGATATGTGCAGTGGTACTGCTCACTTGCTTTAGTAAACAGTAGCTGCATTCATTTGAGCACAGTAACTTGTCCAGGGACAGCAGGGTAACACTCACATGCTGCCGGTTGGACGTGCTCCATCCAAGCTGTGTGATAGCCCACAACGTTTATATGCTGCAGGCTGGACAACACTTTGACCTCCCGGAGGACCTGGGACCAAGACAATGACAGAAAAGTCTTATTAGTGACTGTAAGTGTGTGTGACCTGCGCTATATCAGTATGACGCCTCAGTAGCCCACCTTCACGCAGTCGTCCCTTGAGACATTTTTGATGAGAATTTTCTTCACAGCGTAATTCTGGCCATCCAGCTTGTTTATAACCTAAAAAATGAAAAGCAGTGAAAGACGACGCTGTGGTGGCACTGGTTCAAACAGCAGTGCCTCTTGATAAATAAAAGAACACATGAAACAATGGAGCAATGTGGATTAAATACCTTAAAAACTTTGCCGTAGGATCCTTTTCCAAGTCTACAGATTTCTTCAAACTCACTGAGGTATCGTGACGTCTGCGGTTCAAAAAGCCCCTCTATAGGTCTGTGGGAAGGTTAAAATAACATATTTTACACAAAAAATAAATAATTCTCGAATGTAACTCAACATTAAAGACCACTCCACATGAAAGAATGAGTGCTCCTACCTTACAGCAAGGCCCTGTGTGTCTGTGTTAAGAAGCGACTGGCCCTGTAAAATAATATGAAGGTAAGAAGTGTTACCACAATGTAGACACTGCAACAATAAATACTCATGGTAAATTACAACCATGGATAATAAAAGATAATTTTGGTGTAACAAAGGCAGAACAAAGAAATCCCTATATTCCTCTCAATACGTGATGTTTTCTAATTGTACATATGCCATAATATAAGATTCATGGTAGCAGTATCCCACCTATATTTGGAAAAATGTCCTTATTTGGCCTTACAGCTGAGCCCCAAACAAAAATATATAACAGATCAAAACATGGTAGCTAGAAAAATGTGCTCAGTAGAGTGCAGAGCTCTGCCAAAGACGGCGATCAGGTCTTCTGCATAGCTGCATTTTGTGTTTGTCTTTGTTGCATCTTTTGGGTTATTGGTGTGAAAAGTTAATCAATCCTTCCTTGGACCACAAGCAGCATTTCTGCAAAGTTTCATGTAAATCCATTTTGAGATATCTTTGTCACAGACAAAGACAAGACACGCCCACAACCACGCCCCTTTTTAGCCAACTGGCATAAAAAGTTACTCAGCCCTTTCTTGATACATTTTTCCACAAAGTTATGTTCAAGCACGTTCATAACTTTTTGAAATATCTTTTTATATCTTTGTCAAAGACTAACAAACATACAAACCCAAAAGCGTCCCACCGACACACTGACCCTGTGTCCAGTTACCTGCGGAAACAAAGAGGCGTTGGCGGCATGTAGCAGCTCAGTGAAGGCCCGGTTGTGTTGGAGTCTGATGGTGCTGAACTCGTCACTGATGGCCAGCGGGGAGAGGAGGTTCATGGTGGCTAAACGTTGGCCAATGGCTATTGGGGGAAAAAAGACGAGGATGAGGGAACAAAGAATGAATTTGTCACTGAATTGAATGATGATCTCACTGTACACTAAAAGGCCTGAATGCATGTATTGCTAAATGTGTCTTCACAGAGTAATGTGTAACATCTAGACAATGCTGTATAGGAAGTGGACAAAATAACGGAAACACCACACACCACCATAGTATGCACTTGTCTTGCACTTGTCTATAGTATTTGGGAAGGAAGTAATTCTCCAGATGAAACTGACACAAGAAAATTTAAGTGTGGTTATTTTTTTCATGCAAGAAGATACCCAGAACAAAGTACAACTACAGACATTATCGAGTTGGCGGCAGGTATGGAACATAACAGCTTCATACAAATACTAAGCGGAGGATGATTACAAAATGGAAAACAACTTTTTGCTGGTGATTCAAACAGTAACCTCTGTCAAGTCCATTAAAAAAATGTCCACAGCCCTACCTTTAAACAACATGCGTGAACGTGTTGGGTTAGTCTCATAGACGAAACACAGGTGCTCCAGCAGAGAGCCCAGGAGAAGGTGGTTTGGGATCGCTGAGGCAAACTCTTGGATGGATGGGTAACGTTTCCCAGCCATCAGCACCTCATGGTTATTATCTGAGTCAGAAGCTGAGTACACAAAAAAAAAAAAAAACGGGAAAGAGAAAGAGGAAGCAATAGTGCTGAATATTAGTGAAAGGTCACAAAGATAGTAAAAGTATTTGCTTGTTTGCAGCTTGCTTCTTTGTTTAGCTTTGTTCCCGCCAAATATTTACAATGAAATTATACCATTACAGACATAAATTTGATCAAAACACAAAAACAGCTCAGATTACAATGGGTTATGTTAAAAAAATACTCCATATATTTCCACAGTATTTTTTCTTTATAGGAATTCCACAACTGTCTTACCTTCAGCAATAATTCTCGCTATCATTTCAACAATGTCTTTTTCCTCTGGGTTCATTTTTTCCCCGTATAAAACACTTGTGGTGCAATATCAAGAACCCAAAGCTGCACTAATGGTTATCCTAGTCCCCTCCAAGGCAGAAAATGCCCATCGTGTTTATACATATGTGGGGGTGTGCTCAGTAGAAATGCTTATCTGCCTGGACCAGCACACACCGGCCCCCTCCGCCTACTCTATATGAAATAAACAGACTGAGCAAAGAGGGGATCCACCTCCATCTACTCTTTATGAAATAAACACCGAGCAGAAAGGGGATCCACAGCGTGCCAGAAAGGGAAGCAGTGGCCATCTTGTCTGGCAAAGTTTCCTTACACTTCTTTACTCTTATTTCATCATAATGCAGGAAGTCTTGACTCATAATTCATCGGAGCCTTAATGATCAGTGATACCATGCCTTGTTAGGATTTGACTTGGTCTACAATTTAAAACTGGAGGAATTCCACTCAGTCAGCTTAACTTCCTCTGCTGATTCATCATTCATAAGATAAGATTCATAAGATTTCTGACAGCTCCTGAAACAAACGGTCACGTTTCACGTACAAACACTGACTCAATTGTCCTTAGCCCCAATATATTCCAGGCTGTCTGTATGGATACACCACAACACATTCCCAAAAAAACCTTACATTTGCTTATTTGCAAATGTATATACTGCACAAAACATAGCAATTTATTTCAATTTATCTCAACAATATGTATATTTTAATGGAGTTCCACATCTTATTCTCTCAGTACAAATTAGAATGGGGAGTCCCAGATACTGAATGCCCTAAACAGTATTTATATGTCTTACCAATGTGACATGGCAACTGGGGTAGAAAAACTTGAACAAGCAGGAATGAAATCTGGCGAGATTTTTCTGTTTGGTGTAAACTGTCCTCCTGAGACAAATCTTGAACAAGGGACTGCTGGAGAGTGTATTATGACAGCTGATTAGCGTCATCAAGCCATTCCCCCAAAAATCCCATGTCATTTTGAGATGTGTCAGATAATTGATCAGTAAATTAATGTGTGGAGAAGTGTTTGAGTTTTGGGTGGGCAACCATAGATGCTTCTCATAGCTGGGATGATGGTGGTGGGTGGAAGTGAAGGAGGGGCCAGAGTCACCTGGTTCTACAAGGGGTCCATAACTGCTAGCTACGCCCCTGCTTATACACAAACACACATCAATACCTGGCTCATAAACAGGCATTTTCACTGCCTGCATCCACCAACTTCCGTGACTTACTTTAATTAAAGGTTCATTACACTGAAAAAAAACAACAAAAAAAAAAACAGGAAAGCCGCTTACTGTCAAACTGCACTTCTTCGTCGTCCTCATCGCTAGCCAAACTGAACAGAGTCCTGTCAGGTCTCCTAGCGGCTGAAAAGCTGCGGGCAACCAAGACATTGCTCATACTGTTGCTGCTAGAACATTCCTCCGACCGGAGTCCGTTGGACGTAAAACTAAACATTTGTGTGATAATAATGACGACTTTGGCGATAAACAAGAGTATAGTCTTAAAAATCTACCGAATTAACAGCGACGGCTACCCCATATCTGCGATTACACATCTTATCCTGTCTCTTAAAACTTCTCATTACAGTTAATTTGTGTAGCCGTTACATCGTACGAGGCAGAGTAAAGTGAAAAGTTCCCCCAGTAGAGTCCAGTCGACACCATACGGTGGGTAAACTGACGGCCATAATGCACTTCGTGTGAAGGGACCGTCTGACAGTATCACGGTGAAAAGAAAAATGTAATCCACCATGAATAGATATCACATCCAAAATAACAGCACAAGACCTAAACCCACAGTTTGTTCTGCACGAATTACAAATCTAGTATTGAGCCCCAGTGTTAACTACAGTAAAATAAACGTGGCTTCTTCTTCGTTTATGTAGGCTCTGCAGTAGTTACAGGTGAGCCCTAACTTCTCACCACATGGTCTATTCAAAGATCCTTTTAGATAGCTGATGAAATTTTACATACCTTGGAAAGTCAAAGTAAATCTGTTGTGGCCCATCGCAAAAAATTAGTTTGCGTGTTTTTTGTGCATTCCAAGTAAAAACACTTAAACAAGTATTCTAAACTTATTCTCAGATTGTTTTGAAGGACCATATACAAAATAATATCTAAATCTTTTGCATTCATACATTTATGACTTTGCTTGAGGCCGTATTACGCCGTCGTTATACTTCCACCCAAGAAAACTTACCATAATTGTATATTCGTATTTATATAAATGGATCTAATCTTGTGGCATCAGTTATTTCTACCTTTTCGTACAATTTTGGTTCTCTGTGGTGTTGCTCTTGTATTTTATAAGATAGTACGTGTTTTGGAAATGTGCTGTTTTGCGCATTAGATTCGTATATATTTTCTTACTTTAAAAAAGGTCACTGCGCATGATCAGTGCACAGTTGACGCTCTCGAGCACTCAAAGCACTGTCCCGGTAGCGCGCGGAACGGACTGTGGTGTTTACAACGTGCAGAGTTGTATTGAAAACAGTGTACACGAGGTTGTATGTGGTGACCTAGCATCCGTTATATCATTCCTCTCGCTCTCTTTCTGCATAGAGAGAGCAAAGATATATAGAGAGTGACACAGTAAATTTTCAGGACACATGTTTCTACTGAAAATTCTTTGCTAATTGCTGAAGCGTCTTCACTCCTGAGTAAATATGACCGATGCTTGGTAAGTTATCAACCCAATTTTGAATTACTACAGCTGCTGTTTTTTACATCTCGGTTATCTATAATGTTGAACATTCCCCCATTTTTTTTACCCCTTGACCTGGTTCTGGAAATCTGGCAAAATAATGTGGCCTTATCGGCAAAGATACACGAAACAGCCTACCCTAAGGCCATTTTTACGAATATTTTGGAGCCACTCTTCAATTCGGCATAGATCTTACATTCAGTAGTTTTTCTTTCAGTAAAGCGTCACTTTTTATTTGGTTTGCTTGTCATTTTCAAAAGGGGAGGGAATGGAACATATCAGGGGTTTTCCCATCTGTGTTATCTGCTAGCTTGCTGTACATGTGTAAATCTGTCCCTGTAACTTTAAGTCAGCGGTAGAATTCATTATATACAGCTGTTAGTCACACCCAATGCTTTCTTCTCTGCAGCTCTGAACCAGCAGGAGCCATCAAGGCCATTGACCGACACTCTGTGCATCAGATCTGCTCAGGACAGGTGGTCCTGACTCTGGCAACTGCTGTCAAAGAGCTGGTGGAGAACAGCATCGATGCAGGGGCCACCAATGTCGGTATGTATAGATATGCCGCAACAGGGTTCTCACAGACTGCTGTATATAGCGTTAAATTTATTTGTATAATGAGATTTACAGTGAACTAGTTTTAGATTGCATTTCTTGCTTTTTGGTGTTAGAAACAGTCCCACATCCTTTCATGTTCCAGATGTCAAGCTGAAGGATTATGGAGCCGATCTGGTGGAAGTGTCAGACAACGGCAAAGGGGTAGAGGAAGCCAATTTTGAAGGACTAAGTAATTGTCACCCTTTTCCTCTGTCACCTCTGTCTGTCTTTGTGCATTGTAGATACAGTCCAGTCAACATTCACCTGTTCCTCTTGATCAAAGGTAACCTCTTTCCTCTGTTCCACAGCACTGAAGCATCACACATCAAAGCTAAGGGATTTCTCTGATCTGATCCACGTGGAAACGTTTGGCTTCAGAGGTGAAGCCCTCAGTTCTTTATGTGCTCTGAGGTAAGAGAGGTGTGCCTTTATGCAGTATTCTAATTGCCGCTCTACACAGAGTTAATTTTTTGTTATATCGCAAACTAAACCCCCGTTTCTGTCTCCCCCTGCCTCAGTGACCTGAGTGTGGTGACATGCCATGAGTCAGCCCAGGTGGGGACCAAACTTGTGTTTGATCACAACGGTCACCTGGTGCAGCGGTCGCCTCATCCCCGGCAGCAGGGCACCACAGTCAGCCTGCAGCAGCTCTTCTACACCCTGCCCGTCCGACACAAGGAGTTCCAACGCAACATAAAGAAGGTTTGTTGGAAATATGCTATTTTGAGCATCAAGGTGGGAATTAGGGTGGAATTGCTGTCATGGAATTTGAAATTACCTGAGGTTTCCAGTCATGAGGCTTCAGTTTATTTATATTATACCTTGGAGACATTTATCATTAATCAGTCAATATCTTTATTTATCACTTGAGGTTATAATACAGTAGCAAATGAAAATGCTGGTTTCATTCATCAGTAACGCCCAGGACATGGTTTTGTACTTTCAGGAGTATACCAAAATGGTACATGTGCTCCAATCCTACTGTATCATCTCCACTGGAGTGCGTATTACCTGCTCCAACCAGACTGGGCAGGGAAAACGCAGCCCAGTGCTGAGCACCAGTGGCAGCCAGAGTATGAGGGACAACATAGGCGCCATATTTGGACCAAAACAGGTTGGCAAATAAGTTTTTATTTTTATTTTTCCTGAAGACACCATTGATTTGCAAGCTAGGTGTTTAGTCGAGTTCTATTGTGTGGTGTGTGAGAATTTAATTTTTTATTATTATTTATTTTTTCATTATTTATTTTTTTGCAGCTGCAGAGTCTGCTTCCTTTTCAGCAGCTGTCCCCTACAGAAGATATCATAGAAGACTATGGACTCAAGGGTGCAGAACTACCCAAGAACCTCTTTACGTGAGTGACGCCATTGCATGGAAACCTTGTGTATATGCCTTTTCAACTTTTCAGTGAGGCAGATTATTTTCATGAATTAGAGTATGTGTTACAGCGTCACTGGATTTGTGTCACAAGCAGACCACGGCGTGGGAAGAAGCGCCACAGACAGACAGTTCTTCTTCATCAACAACCGGCCATGTGATCCCACTAAGGTAGATAATGTTCAGTAGATTTGAATGGTAAATGAGGGTTAGGTGTGTTGGGGTGCCATTTTGAACTTAATTTATGATAATTCTCATGTTGCAGGTGACCAAAGTTGTAAATGAAGTGTATCACATGTACAACAGACATCAGTATCCATTTGTTGCCTTGAACATAACCGTCGCCTCGGGTAAGAAAGGAGACATGTATCAAAACTGAGGTTAATTCAGAAACTCATCATTGGATTTGTGCATTAAATTAGTTTTCCGGCTGTGTTATTTCAGAGTGTGTGGATGTTAACGTGACCCCAGACAAGCGTCAGATTTTCCTTCAGGAGGAGAAGCTCCTGCTGGCGGTCCTGAAGACTTCTCTCATCACCATGTATGAGGCTGGGGTCAATAAGATCAGCCTCAACCGCACACCCAGTACCAGCACCAGTAAGAACACATCATTTAGTCTGCATATTAGTGGTTACGTTTGTTAATGTATCACTGCACAGAAATATCAATTGCATTGATGTAGTTTTTTTCCATTCTGGGTAATTTTGCATAGATTTCAATTAAAGTGAATAGAGATAAAAGAGAGAGATTTCACTCTCTTCATCTCTCTATAGATGCCCTCAAACCTGTGGTGCCAAGGCCTGAATCTGAGCAGTGTCAAGTGGTCCCGTCCAATGAGCACATCCCAGAGGCTGGAGAGGACACTGATCCAGTGATTCAAAGCCCCAGGTCATCTGTAAACCTGGCTGGGCTTAAAGCTGCCTTCTCAAACCATCACACCTCCAGCAGCGGGACCACGTCGAGCGCTTCGAAAGCTGCCAGCAGTGGACCTACACAGAAAACACTACAGTCTTTCTTTAAGGGCCCGGAAAAGACTTCCACCCACAGACCAAGTTTGCAATCCCCTCTGAAACCTGCAAGAGATGTAACTAAATCCTCCCCAGTGGGACGGTCAGTTCTAGATGGTTTCAGGTATGGAAGGACACCAGGCAGTGATAAAGACTCTGGAAAGGACAGCGCCCTGTCTGACTGTGAGTCCACCACAGCAACACCTGATAGTTTGTGTTGTGGGTCAGAGTTTAACTCGCCTGAACTGGTGATTGAGACACCAAGTATTAAAAATGAGACCTTTGAAGAGCCTTCAGACAAGACTGAACAGTTAGAGCCTCAGACTGAACCATGCACTTCCAATGAGGACTTCACCCTGAGTCCAGAGGCCAAAAGAGCCAGGAAGGAGGAGCTGGATTTCCCCGTAGAACAAAAATCCACCGCACATCCAAGCTGTTCTGAGGGATCCTCCAGCCCTAAGGTGGATGCTCCAGTCTGCATTCGGAGGAGGACAGTCCCTCTCCAGTTTTCATTGCAGGAGCTGG
Source organism: Holocentrus rufus (assembly GCA_900302615.1). Classification (NCBI taxonomy): domain Eukaryota; kingdom Metazoa; phylum Chordata; class Actinopteri; order Holocentriformes; family Holocentridae; genus Holocentrus; species Holocentrus rufus. The sequence continues at coordinate 156 of OMLF01038389.1, read as the reverse complement.
CAGGGAGGGTGAGGAGGCTGCAGGACCAGCAGAGACAGAAGGCCAGTGACTCGCTGAAGTACAGACGCTTCAGGGCCAAGATCAACCCTGGAGAAAACCAGAGTGCAGAGGACGAGCTGAAGAAGGAGATCAGGTGGGATCCTACTTATTCTGTTC
>OMLF01038385.1:2303-13135 GCA_900302615.1 Holocentrus rufus | reverse complement strand
TGATGTTGGTGGTGGTGTTGGAAAAGTTGGGCACTTGCACAGAATGTCTGGAAATGTATTGCTCATTGACATATAGTGGGATTGATTGGGATGTATCTTGACCTATACAGGTCTATGGTAAAATAAAGTTTATATTTATCCTAACGTCTTTATGTAGTAAATATTTAAATGTGTGTAGAATTGTTCATTACTGATGGGTGTACTGCTGGGAGCAGAAATGCTCACAAGACTCATTTAGTTCACTCAGTCTCAGCATCAACAGATCTGAGAAGCAGTGTCACAACAAGAGCAAAGAGACCTCAATCTTTTCATTGGCTCTTTCCAGTGCTCGTCATCATGTGGGAAGGGCCTGCAATCCCGAGTGGTCCAGTGTATGCACAAAGTGACTGGTCGTCACGGTAACGACTGCCCAGCCGCTCTAAGACCCCCAACCTACCGGCCCTGTCACCATGGCACCTGCAACGAGAAAATCAACGTGAACACCATCACCTCCCCCCGGCTAGGTGAGGCTCTTTTACGGAGAGAATGTGAAACTTCCATTAGAAAGCCGTGCAGTTAATTCTGTCGTGTTTAGCTCCAGTTAATGCACATGCCTGGTAGAACATAACTTGAGACCTTTCAGCAATCAGTTGGATCCACTCTAATTCAACATATATCCGATACATCAAGCAATGCTTTACTTCAGTAAAATGTAAAATCTCTAATAAATGAGTGCAGGCAGCTCCCCAGACCACAGTGTACTTTGGAGCAAGACAGTTCTGGGAACATTTCCAAAGGGTGGAAATTTATTGGAAAGAAATGTTGCTTGATGTGTTGGAAATGTAGCAAATTGATGCATAATGAAAATTAGTTCTGCTGAGAAAAAGACATCAATAGTTTACTGACCAGATACTTTGGTTAGCTAGCAGGTGTATCCGTGAAGAAATGTCTGTTATTTTGTTGGCATGGCCAAGCTGTAAATTTACACCATCAGCTTATGTTGCCAATGAGCTGTGGACCTCCCCATTGGCATCCACACTCAAATCAAGTTAGCTTTATTTATATATCACATTTCATATTCTGCAAATTAAATGTGCTTTTTATTTAAAAATTGATAAATATATTAACAAACATATGAATACATTTCAAAATAGTAATTTAAAAAGAAATCACATAAACATCAAAATAACATAATAATATACAGTATGTCTCCCCAGACACTATACATAGATACTAATCTAATGCTTGAGAAAAGCAAGAAGAATGTTATGGCCACTTTTAAAGGCAGACTTGTGGCAGATCTCCGAGGCATCAGGCAGGTTATTCCAGAGCGGGACCGTACAGATTTGAATTTTAGCCTTTGTACAGCTAGGAGGCCACTGCCTGATGATCTGAAAGCTCTGATTAATTTGTATTCAACAAGCAAACCAGAGACCTGAAAGCCCTCTGATGACTCTTACACTGACCTCCTGCCTCTCTCCTGTTGCCCCTGCAGCTGCTCTGACCTACAAATGCATGGGGGACCAGTGGACGGTGTACTGCCGGGTCATCCGAGAGAAGAACCTCTGTCAGGACATGAGGTGGTATCAGCGCTGCTGTGAAACCTGTAGGGACTTTTACGCCAACAAAATACTGCACAAGAGCTAATGACCAAACGCACCCACCTTCCTCCAAATAGCGCTCCCTTTTGTAAATGTTTTTACTATTGTTACATTTTGCTATCAAAAGCAATTACTATTATTTGATGGAACTTTTTGTATTTACAAAAGAAAATGGCAAGTGAGCGAATAAGTGTACATTTTAAGTGGGGTCATAAGCTTCTAGTTTTGATGAAGACTTGAAAATGTTCAATATTTCTTACGCTGTATACCAAAAAAAAAAAAAAAAAAAAAAGCATGTGACTTTTTGAGGAGCCTTTAGAAAGCCAGTCTGGAAGGCTTTGTTGCACAGAATGATTCAAAATGAGTGCTAGATGTTGAAGTAGACTTTCTCTGGTAAGTCAGATAACATGGGAGCATCATCTAGCCAGAGCTTGTCTCCTCCCCTTTCCTCCTTCACTATCCTCTCCTTTTGTTTTGCTCTATTGTACTGTATTATAGCTGATTGTTGCAATTTCAGATAAGTAGTGTAATATAATTATATAAGTTGAATTACCATATTAAGTACATTATAGTTGATAAATTTAAGTATTGACCAGGAGCCATGATAGAATACTGTAGAATTACAGTGGAACAACCAAGCTAAAGATAGGAGACCCACTAATCCACAGGCCTGTTGGACGGCCTGGGACAGCTCATGTAGCAGAACCTGGTTCTAGCATAAAGCTACACTCTAAGAGTACGCTTTCATGGTTGTGGTCCATTTCCACTCAGCTGCAGTTCAGTTGATGGATTTGAAATTCTTCTCACTCACCACTTTGATGAGCTCTGCGCCCCAGTGTAGATGTTTTTTTTCTTTTGTTTTGTTTTATTCCCCCCACTTTTTTTCCAATTCAGTCATGTCCAGTCCCCCTTTGTGTAGCGCAGTTCTCGTTGTAGGCGCCCCCTACTGTTGGCCTGGGGAGGGTGCAGACTTTCACCTGACACTGAGGAGGTTCAACGAGAGAGCATTAACACACACAAAGGTTCTAGCTGTCTCCTCTATATACTGTACCTCCACCCCTGCTGACCAGGTGCTTAAACACCAAACAGGAGTTGTTAGTGGGTGATTTCACCCCTGCACCACCCTGACCCCTTGTTTTGCAGTTGTGATTGTGTCCTGTCAGTGCAGGGGGGTCAGATTGGGTAGGCGCATATTTTATAAGAGAGTCCTTTTGGCTGTAAGGTGAAGAAATCTACGGACAACTGTAGATAAATCAAAGATAGATGCTTTGAAGCGGTCACAAGTCCCATATATCGAAGAGACGAGCAGACGTTCCCCTGAGCCGTCTGATCTCATAGCCAGTGCACATAAACCTGCTTAAAGCGGATGTCAAGATGATTTCAGCTAATTTAATTGATAATGCTGTCTCTTGTGTCTTTTTATACAATCATATCACCAGGTTATTGCATCCACCTCGCATTCCGCCATCCTGCTTGACAGAGTCACCTCATGAATCGGCCTGATGAATGATCTGTTATTTGGGCCTATTTTTGACGTCAGTTAGTGTTGCAAGATTAATTTTGGGGCGAGGCGTCACTTTTTTCTCACCATCTCAGTGGGAAAACACTTGTCTTTTAAATTGACTGAGTCAGATAACGTTATGCAAAGACTTCTTGGATTCAAGAGTCACCCTCACTCAGAATCTGCATCTGTGCATCATGCAGCACAGTGATTTTTTTTTCTCCTTCTATGTTTTGAGACTGACAGAGTGACTTACCCTGGGAGATTTAGATCCCAATCCACAGTTTACACATCTGTACCAGCGCACATGCGCCTGTATCAGCTAAATAATTAGCTTCTGCAACAACATGATCTTGACAAGGTCCCTGTGTGAATGATAAAATCCTGTATCAGAAGAGATTAGTGTCAGCAGAGGCTGTATTTGAATAGCCTAAATTTGAATATGTCACGCTCATGTTGAAATGTTCCATTTAATGGACAATTTTCTTGATAAATTAATTCAAAAATTTAATCCGTGAGGCACAATTTGAAATTGAATGCAGTCACTCGAAGCTGAATGTGATTATTGTAGAATTTCTGAATTTTAATCTCTGCTGGTACTAATCTCTTACCATAGCGCCCCTCTAGGCTGATCATTTACAAATATGCCACCATGTAGTTTTTCATTACGTGGGACAGAGATGCATTGCTCCCCCAAGTTCTCCCAGAATCAGGTCAGCAGTGTCTGAAATATCGCATATGACGTGGAAACAAGTGGATCGTTTAGTGTCCCCCTCGGGCCAATCTGTGTAAATTTGAAAATAGTGGGATACACAGTGTTGAGAGCATCGTTTCCCTAGGTTCTGTGAAATTGCATTAGCAGTGCATGAGATGTCACATATGACAGATGAATAAACACACAAACAGACAGAGAGCAATCCACGGTACGTTATTTGAATACCATGTCAGGTCTCTGGCTCATTAACTGATCAGCTCACAAATATAGACTAAAAGCTAGATTAGCATCCACCTGATCAGTTGTCACATGCCAGAATGTGTTATTTTAAAATCATAAAAAGATTTTTTGCTGCCTTACATCTCCATGCATCACTGTAGAGCAGCAAGCCGCGCAAACTGAAACCAGAAGTTTGTTCTTTAACTTCACATAAAATAATAAAGAAAAAGGATTATGGGAGCTGTGTGAAAAATTCTAGCTAAGAAATGAAGATTTAAAGTTAAATATCAACAAAATATAACTTTATTAATTCGATTTTTCTTATCAAAGACGAGCATAAAGACTAAACATGACTTTGTAGAGGACAGGAGTCTAGGAGTCAAGTTTTTCACCTTTGATGCCCACTTACCATGCAAGTGCCGCTTTCAAGGCAAACCAAGTCCTGCTCAATTAGTTTCAATGTTTGAAACTCTATCACATTTTATATTTTGTTTTATATTTTACTGCCTCATCTTGTTTTGATCAGGCCCTACCAGATTCACTCTGCCTGAGGCGCAGCAGTTCAGGTTTTTCATCTGAATTCATTTGTAGACTAGAAAATGATTCTGGGAGCTGTTTGAAAATTCACAGCTAAGGTGTGGAGCTTTATAGTTAAAGTTATACTTTCACAATAGCACAACTTTCACTTCTTGTTTAAAATTTGTAGACCGCTCAATAAAGACCAGAGTTCATAGAGGCCATGCAGTGTCTTTTCAGAGCAGTGTTGTTCCAAAAACTACAAGCCATCCCGAAAGTGAAAATTGTAACGTCGATGTAGAGACGCAACATTCAGTCACAGCTGGCATCCCAACATTCATGCTAGCCTAAAAATTAAAGGAGGGAGGTGCACTCTGGTCGCTTTAGCTAACAGTTGATGTTTAGCCTAAATGCTGCTGTTTCTTCTAACATCAACTAAATAGTTATAGGGCACAGTTTTTAGGTCATATGTTTTTTTGTCATCTTTAATCATTTCATCACTGGACTGCTAGTCAGTTATGTTCAGGAGGCTTGTAATTATCAGGATTTTCTTCATGGCCTAAATCCGAGATTAACTACCTAATGGTGGCTAAGTGTGTGTGTGAGTGTTGTACTGGTGTCAGTCTCCAGGGCTCGGTGAGACCACCCGGGCTGAACAGAGCGGGCCCTGACTCAGGGATAAGAGCTGATAAGGGTCCCGCTCAGTCTGGAGACTCAGACTGAGAAAACAAACGCACCTCTCAGGGCACCGGCAAATCAATCAAACACACATCTGTTTACTCACCGCTACACGGCAAACCAGACCACCACCAGTGTTCCCATGTGAAACAAGTAGACACACGCACACGCACACTGGTGCAGCCGTTCTGTGTGAGCTGCTCTTTCTGGATGGTGCAATAGGTTGCACTTTGCTTTGACCGTTACAGTTGGGCGCAGCAGTTGAGATATGGAGCTCCAGCAGCCCTCAGGTAGCCAGTCAGTCAGAAGTCAACTACAACAATTCAGGCTGACTGAGGATGATTATGGGATTATGGGATTATGTTGATAAGAGGTCATTTCTAGGGTTAGACTGATATATGCTGCCAATATAGGCCTACTTTTATTGAAAAACAGATACTGCTAGTCAGTGTTGTCCACCTCTGACATGATAGATATCATGTAGTTTGATTACATATTTATAGTAAAATTGATTAGTACTACACTGGTTGTCTGTGGGAATTTCTTTCACCCTAAAACTACAACAGCCAGGCCTGTGCTCGCCGGACCCCGTCCCTAGCAGTGTTCAGCTGCCCCCACTAGGAGGCTCCACTGTCTCATTTCTGAAAAAAAGTCAGTAAGTCAGTGAGTGACATGCCAATTTCTAGGCCTTCCCTCCTAGCGGGGATCCGGCAAAAATTTAGCATAGTTACTGCTTTCTATGATGTGCCTTGCATTTCTGGTTTATTTTGTTGTATTTTTTTATTTTTATTTTCATGCATAACTGATCAAATGATGTGACATCACATTGAGATATATCCAATGCAGCAGAAATAGAGTTTGATGGCAGAAAAAAATCAGCTCGCTAAACATAAGCAGTAAATGTCAGATTTTTGTTTGATGTTGTAATCCATTGTAGAAGAGGCAAAAGTACTGAATTCTTCCAGTAGCTGCAATAGACCAGAATGCAATGCAGCTTCAAGATGTATTAAGTTGTAAGCTGCATGGGTGCAGTCATTGACGCATATAACGTTCCAACCTATTTATATGCTCATATGGCCACCTTCTTATGATAGGAAGTCCATGACTTTTCTTTGAACATTGTTAAAAAGGCATTCTGGGAAATATAGGAGGAGTAAATGAAGTAGAGCTAAACAGCGCTAGTTGATGGACAGTGGCTACATCAAAAAAGTAAAATACACTTCATCACAAACTGCTCCTGGCATGCATCGAACATCACAGCTTGGCGATATCTCCAGCTACATTGGAGCCATTGGGTGTCAGCCGCTGAGTGAGCGCTCCCTTTAAACTCGGTTGACCCTGCTGCACCGCCTGTGCTGGGCTGCATCCAAAGCCAGCAACTGGAGAGCGTCAAGATACAGCTACTGTAGATCAAATTCCTGATGGCTGACGCGAGCGTTCATTCCAATTTGTGGACGTGAGAAATGGAAAAGGCGACAACAACACATTTGGTCTTATAGCATACGATAAAAGTCCACATATACTCTAAGGAATGTTTAAACTCAAGTGGTGATTTGGTTAATAAAAAATACATGTCTGCCCATATAATAGCCTAGTGCAATATACATCCAGTATTTACATTTTTATGGAAACTAATTAGCAAAGTGTGACCCAGATTATGGTGATTTATACACATTAAAGCAGTATCATGTAGGCATAATGAGTCAGGGCTGGCCAATGTATAATCAGAACACTATGGACTTGGTGGCTCTTTGTGTATTAGTATAAGTGTATCCAAAGTGATGCTGAATCACTTTGGTCAAATTCCACACAAAGCACTGTATGCATCAATATTCTTATCCAGGTTTTCAAAATTAAAGATATTGATTATCAGCACAAGATATCAACTATCAATAGCTTCAGTATAAACATGTAGGTATTGGCCTTTATGAATTAATATCAGTCAAACCCTTTTCATTTCCTCTAACCCTTTTCATGTATTCTTTGGTCACCCAATTTTCTGTGTGTATGTCCAAATGTGTGTGCTTCTGTGTCATGGTTCAGATCTTGTGTGGGTGTTTGTGTGTGCGTGCGTGTGTGTGTTTGTATGTGTGTGTGTGTGTGTCTGTGTTTACAATAGAGGCTTCAACCTTTGCCGAGGGATTGAATGGTGCTATCTTATGACCTATTTCACTACTGTGGAATTCAATTTAGTGTCAATGATGTTCCTATTGTCAGTGTAACAGTGGTCATTTTTTGTGTTTTAGGATTATTTAATGACATAGCTTTTTATCAATGAATCTTTGTTTGTCAAACCGCAAACTTTTTTTTTTTTTTTTGGGCTAATGTAGTGCAAATATGCTTAAATATTCCCGTACTGTACTTTTTTTAGTTGCACATATGTTTGTGTGGTACATAAACTGCCACTAAGTGTATTTTATGGTGCTGATTTGGTTATAACTTTGGAACTGTTGATAAGTAAATACAATAATGTGTTGATATACAGGGATTTAACCATTTGTCTGTTGTTGATATGTGTAGTAGTCACCCTATACTTGTACTGTCATACATTTTTGTCCAATATTCATAAGACCATTCTGAGCAAGAATCTGAATGATTGGAACAAATTATATATTTCAAGTCTACTGTAAATTGATTTTTGTTTTATTTTGTTACATAATAAATAATGTGATTTTACATGGAAAAAAAAACAAACAGTATGACCCACTTTGGTGTTGGACACTATACTATCAAGGTATGTGAAATTGTCATTAAAGCCTCTACCAATAGAATTTGGAATTTGATGACTTTTGCCACCCTTTGAGTCCCTTCATGATTTTTTTTTACATCAGTGTCTCAGTATGGTTTGTAATTATAATTTTCTCAGGAAGATCCTACCAGACAGTGTTCAGAAGAAACATTTTTTTTAAATTTAAGGTCATAAAACGTCTTAAATTCGGAGATAATGCCATAAGAGCAATTGAACATTAATACGTAACTGTTATATATAACTGAATTTTACTGCATTTTCTGCATTTGGCGGTAACTGAAGAGGAGAAGAGCTACAAACATTAAAAAGCCTTACATGGTGCAGCAACCGTGTATGTCAGTCGCTGATAGAGAATAGCAAAACGGACATTTGTTTGTTGTAGTTTATTACTTACAGTCGTCCAATATCAGCAGCTGTGATCCTAAAATTTGGTTTTGGCTTCCAAAAACTCATACTGGTCGCCAGAATAATGAAGGTAAGCTGTTGCGCGTTGTACTACCAGACGGACCGAGATGATGAACGGCCATCTGGCTGCCTGGCTGGGCGGCCAACGCCGACACAACAGCTTTGGTGTGAAAGGACGAAGGGAAAGGTCACTGTCTGCGCCTCTCCCTCTACCTTCTCTCCCCTCTGCACCCTCTGTGAAACACACATGAGTGTGAGCAGTGCTGTGCTCTCCGTATGAGGTCTGAGGCAACCAAAAGGTCATCGATTTCAACTTTGACCCCAAGTGGAAGTCATGTAAAAGCTTGTATCCTTCGCTGAATAACACACACACACACACACACACCTGCTTCCCATCTTTTCCCTCTCCCTCTGTTTCCCCTCTCTGTCCTTGCTGCCTCACACAGGTGGAGGGTTAACCACTGTGATAAATTTCAGCCTGTCAGAGGTGGTGTCCATCTCCGAGGACGCTGCACACTGGGCAGAACCGCACAAAATTACACCTGACTCTCAACACCTGAGGCTCTGGGAGTCAGAGGAGATTTCCTGTGGATTGTGCAGTTAAATAAAAATTTGCAGGATTTTTTTAATATAAATAAATGTTTGTTTTGCTACTTTCTATCACCAATCAATACCATGCAATAGCTATAGTCAGTTCTGGAAAGCCTTTACATTTGATGTCAGCTATAAAGTAACACTTATGGTTTCCTCAACTAATGTGTATTGTTGGATCTCCATTGGCTGATGCCATTACAACTAGATACAAACAGCAAAAGAAAGAAAAGAAACAGACATTAAGAAATAATTAGGCTACAACAAGAAGCACTACATGAAGGAACAATGAAAAATATTTAAAATACATCTAAGTCACTGCACAAGCTGGCACTGCACCTCCATTCAGAGATTCCTGTTAAATACTAATTTACTTTTGAGGGAAAGTTCTTTGTAATGTACGGCTCTATTGAGGGACGCATTTTTTCAGTGTCACTCCTGATCGGACTTGCAGCCTAGAACCGACCTGTCAGCCTCGCTCTGGGCAACTTGTCAGGCGTCATTTTGAAGCAGACGGCTATACGACTGAACTATAGACAAAAAAGAAGCGGGATCAAATTAAAGACCTAGACCCAAGATAAGTGATGGCACATATGGAGAACATCTTGTGGTTCTCCGTGAAATACTGTATCTTGAAATATGCTCAGACTATGACAGATGATTATCCAGGACTAAGTCAAATAGTTGAACTTTTTCAGTCTGTATCAGATATTTGTAACTGATGTTTTGTCTGAAACACAGCTTCTGTCTTGGCCTGAAAAAATAAGAAGAATTTGGGGTGTTTTCAATTCTAACATTGTGTATGTCCTCATGCATACACAATATCCGTGCCACTTGCCAAGACTTGACTGAGTTTCTTGCATGAACTACCACTCTAGCTCAGCCAGACACTAATACATTCATATTCACTAAGCTATTAAATCGATAAAGGTGTAAAGGCTAATTGCATCTCCTTCATGATGAAGTGCTTTCTGTACCAGAGATCCCTCTTTTTTTTACTAAACCATTTACTGACATTGCATGCATGCATTGAAAGCATGACCAAAATGTGTTCTTGTAACTGAAGCCATTTATTAATGATACTGTAAACATATTAATTATGTTAAAATCACTTATTCACTCACTTATTTACAATGCATAACCACACTTTGGTCAAGACAGATAACATGATCAAATTAAGTCCACATTTCCCATGAAGCCGGTTGCTTCACGTAAAGATGATGTTTCTACTTGCCCCTGGTTCTCCTCCCTCCTGTTTGTTCTGATGACCCAAAAGAAGGAAAAGAATTGATAACTTACATGACAGCAGATATGCACTCAGACCAGGTAAGCTAATATCAAGTTTACACATTCCAGTTAGAACAGTGCAGATGGAATACAGGGTTTTACTTGCAAAGTAAAAACAGCACCTGTTTTGTGCCGTAAATCAATTTCCCTTCATGATGTAAAGAAATCTAACAGATCTCCCACCAAATCACATCATGTAAAATGCAGGCAGAGGCTGCCAAATGGACTTTCATGTTCATGGTAATTATGCTAAAGTTTCAGAATGAATGTGGTAATGATGTGCTGATGCTGAAATACTGCACTTATCACAAAACACACAGCACATACACACATAAAGGTTGTGATATGAAAATAAAGTGTAGTTCCATCTATTCTGACCCAAACTGACTTTGACAGCACATGATGGTTTTGCTTTTTTTGATTAATGTTTTGTTTCATTTGTTGAAATTACCCCATTACCCCAGCATAATTATCCCATTAATAATAATTATAATATTTCAACTTCACTGTCTCCTGTTGAAGCAAAGTGCCCTGGTTAGCTGAGTAACAGCACATTTTATTCAGCTTGTTGAACTGGAGAAAGTCTTGTAA
>OMLF01038383.1:0-10140 GCA_900302615.1 Holocentrus rufus | reverse complement strand
AGTTTTTAAAAAAAAAAATAAAATAAAAATAAATAATTAAAATTAAAAAAAGCTTTATTTTTTCACTTTGACAGAGCTAGGTTAATGACTCCTGTAGACTTCAAGTCATTATGCTACTGCAAACCAGTGGATGCACAGAGGTGAAAATGCTATTAAACATCATTAGTCTGGGTAAGTCAGAAAAAGAGTATCTTGCCCAAAACGCTGGAGTACTCCTTTAACTTGAGTTTTCTGCCTTTTAGCCAAAGGGTGAAGGTGAATACAAGGAGTGGATTTCATGTCCTTCAACAAAGCAGACAAATAATTGTTATATTAAACAGTATACCTACCCTCACCTCCATATTTGGTATACAAAGTAAGCCAATAAGAGACTGGATTCCAGAGTTGCCTGATTTGCAGAGGCTAATGATGCCTGGAGGGTGAATGGGGCCAGAGAGCGGGGTTAGCCAGGGACAAACCTCTTCTCACTAGCTATAAACTCAAATATTCTGCAATGTCATAAACAAAGAAAAGTTAATGATGTGTCAGGAAATTAACAGAAATTTCAGAAGGCACAAGTGTCCCCAAGGGCCCTGTGATTCAAAGAAGGCACCAAAGGACTTTATAGGCATGCTTCGTGTTACCTAACAAAAATTACTAAGTTTACCTGACCAGGAGCGAAATGAAGCAACTATGGACATTTTACCGGCCAGGAACCGAGCCTCCCTGTCCTGCCTGAAGTCAACAAATAAAAAGAACATTTAACAATAAAAGAAAAACTAACTCTACCAGATTTACATCTACGTACTTCAACAGACTTTGCTGAACTCACTTAAGCTGCCCCTCTGCTATGTCTGGGGTGTGTCTGTAGTGGAAGTCAGTGTATGGGGCCAGGATTTGCTAGGAAAAAGAAATAAGATTAACATCACACATATCTAAAGAGTTCTAACATTCATCCACTTCAGATTTAACCGTGTCTGAGGTTTATCAGTACCTCAAGTTCAACATCAGAGCGGATGTACTGCCTGGTCTGAGGGTGGTTGAGGAGGTGGAGGATGGTGGTGATGAGAGCTTCATTGATGCGGCTCAGCTGACAGTCGATCACGCTCTTCAAAATGGTGCTGAGACCGCCTCTCTGTGCCACGACAACAGGGTTCTTCAAGGCTGCAGAATAAATGGGCCACACAGAGCTGCTCTGCTACCAGAGTTACACTACTGACGTCATTAAGCACATACAGGACTGTCTGTGCAAATGAGTGCGTGCGTGGATGTGTGTGTGTGTGTGTGTGTGTGTGCCCACATGTACACAGGCTGTTTTTACTTACAAAGCTCACAGATTATGGCAATGCAGGCACGGACCATACGATCCCGTTCATGCAGTCCATCATTGCCCACAGCAATGAGAGAGTTGGTGATGGAGGAGGGAAAAAGTTGTGCATTCACAGTGATCATCTGTATGAGGCAACAGAAACACAGTGATAACCAGGGTTGGGTAAAATGTGTTATGTCACTACTCACCTCACTTTTATGCAGTAACTACTAACTTAACTGTTTTTTTGTAAATGGGATACTTTTGGAATTCGAATGTTACTGATACTAGACTTTTGTGAGACCAGCTGAGATTGCGTAGTAATAATAATAATAATAATAATGATAATGATGATAATAAGTTATCAGTTAAAAGCAGGTTTATGAAAAGTGAAAAATATAAAAACCTATAAAGAGTGAACACTTTTCAATTGTGTCTTCAAAGCAGATACTGGAGTTTGCCAGGTTGTCCTGAAGTTTAGGGCCCATGATCTTAAATCTAGACTTTCAAAGAATCAGAAATGATTAATATGTTGTTGTTGAAAGAAAACCCCAACTTTTTCCAACTTACCCAGAGTGAGACAAGATGTTCAATACCATTTTCACCTCTGTACGTCCACCGGATCAGTTCCGATGGATAGCATTTCATGTTCGCTTAGCATAAAGACTTAAAGTCTACAGGAGTCAGTAGCCTAGCTCTGTCAAAGTGAAAAAATAAACCTTACAGCTATCTTATTTACACAATGTATCATGTGTATTTGAAATACACGTCTTGGAATAAAAAAAAGAGGAGTAATTTTAGGAGAAGTTAGATGGTAGGAGCGATAACCCATCTGACTTCTCCTAAAACATCATTTTTGTTTTGTTTTCTAAATAAAAAAAAATTCAAGACATTTATTTCAAATATATGATAAATTGTGTAAATAAGACAGTTTTGGCATTACTGTAGGGTTTATTTTTTTTCACTTTGACAGAGGTAGGCTTGTTGGACACTTCTGTAGACTTCAAGTCTTTATGCTAAGCTAACACGAAATGCTACCCATAGGAACTGAACCAGTGAACGTACAGAGGTGAAAATGGTATCGAACATCTTGTCTCAGTCTGCGTAAGTTGTGTGTTAATGCATTTAGTCCATTCATGATGGTAAGTAGCTAGGTGCATCATAGATTATCCTGCAGAAACAATGAGGAAAGTATTTGTTGGTCATTTAAGCAAATCTCACCTTTCGCACCAGTCTCAGTGCCTGTGTTCTCTCAATCTCATTACTTTGCTGGATGTCTATGCACCTGGGGTCAGACATTCAAATTAGAATCTAAATTCTAGGCGTTACAAGTATAAAAGGCAACTGTCAATGACATGAAAGACTACTCAAAAATGTGAGCAATGGTGGCATCATACTATATAAGATATACAGTAGTTTTAACTAAGTTGATTAGGCTAGTTACCATCTATTTATGATACAATGAACTTACAAATTCTTAGCCTGATGGATCAGGGCCCATATGGATGAAGGTGAAAATTGGTTTACTAACAAGGCTCAGTTTGACACCTTATTTGCAGGTTTCATTCAAATTGTCCCAGATAAAACTTAAAAGCATAAAAGCACACCACCAAATCAGGGGGGTTATAAAATTACACTCACCTGGCAATCAAATAGTCCACCTGAAGCCGAAGCACCTTCTCTAATATAGTACTATCTCTTATCAAGTAACGTAGAGCTCGTAAGCCTGCTGCACGCACCTCCTTGGCTTCATTCAACAATGCTAACCGAAGACTTGGAGATGGACAAAGGGGTAAGGCGGGAGATGAAAAATTCATCAGCCAAAGTACGTCAGTGTAATGAGCTACTAACTGAGAGGTAGCTGAGATGTCAAAACACTCACCAAATAATTATGTCCTCATATGTAAACCCAAGTTTCTTCTCTGAGTGGCCAACATTGCAGAGAAGCTATGGGAGAAAGATACCCATGTAAAATGTTAATAGCTTAACACAAACATAGGCCCCCTCTCTTCACTCAATGCTTGTTGTTTGATTTTTTGGACAAACCTTTATGAAGTTGTTCAGGTGACCAAGTTTGCGCATGTTGGAGACTCCTTTCTGCTTGGCAACATTTTGAAGGATTTCACGAAGGTTGTCTGCAGGATCTGAAACCAGTGAAGACCAGCAACACCATCAGTCCTAACTAAAGCGGTTTCAAATGTTAGGTCTTGAAAGATTTAGTAGAAATAAAAAGCTAAAATTTGCATAGATGTTGACACAAAATCTGCTAGATTATATTCTCTAAAATAAAATACATTTTTACATATAACCCATTAATTCTAAACAGACAGGTTAGACCAGTATTTGTGTGTCAAAAACCTGTGTTACCAAACTGGCAGGACATTAAGTTGCAACCATAAACAAAGACTGATATGAATGCAGGCCTAAATACGGCACCCACACCCACAGAACTCTTGGCTACAACACAATTACAAATTCAGATGGAAACACATCGACTGCCTCCCTACTACTGTGGAGAAATTTCTGGACTCATTCATGAATTGTAATACAATGTTTGTGAAACTCGCAAATCCGCTCAACCGAGCTAGTCTGAGATTTTATTTACTCGAATGTGTTCTGAGGGCAGCATTTCATGGTACAGGGTTAAGGTTAGAGTTAGGCTTAGTGTTAGAGGGTTAGGGTTATGGTCAAAGGGTTAGCTGTTCAGAAATAAAGGTCTCAAGGTCTCACGCACAGCCCATCTCTAATTTTGGTAGTATGGGCGGCTTTTTGGTGTGAGCTCCAAGGGGAAAGGCCCTACATTCATGATTATCTGCCACAACCCTGAAGAACTCCACACCTCGACTTAGGTTCCAAATTCATGCGAAACCACACGACAGAACTGCCAACTGCCAACCAAGCCTGTCCGGTACTACATTCCAGTACCGGACAGGCTTGGTCCAGCCCCATGGAATTGCCCTATTCCCTTCGTCTTTACATGTAGCCTAGTTTCTTTCTATAAGACAATACTATTACTTGCAGGTATTTACAATTGTTGCTGGGTGTAAGGGGTCTGAGGTGTTGGCCCTGTGTGGTGTACTGTCCACCTCAGCCCCTCTCCCATCCAATGCATTAGGTCTGTGATGGGGTTTTGAATAAGCTTTTCCTTTTTTGTGCAAAGAAGGGAGGAACGACCTAAGATTCCCCGATGTTAGCAGCACAAGGTTGGGTTAAGGGTTATGGTCAAAGGATTGGGGTTAGGGTCAGAGGGTTAGGATTAGAGTGTTAGGCTTACAAGGTTTGGGTTAGGGTTTGATGCACATTACAGTAAATAAAATACCAACCTGCAAGCTAGTCCTTTGCAAACTTAAACTAAATTTAAATCAACATGTCAGTTCTGTCGTAAATGTGCACCAATGTCATCTTGTTTTTATTTTTATGTTTTTTATGCTTTAAGTTGAAATTTGGAAGAAAAAAAATTAACAAAGCCAGTTGTATCTTAAACGTTTATAGTTAATAGAAAAGATCTTTGGGCAAACTCCCATAGTCCCCATTTTACGCTGTTTAGCCAAGTTATAATGCTCAAAACTCCCCTTGGAGGTGGCCCCAGATATTCTTTTAAGCGGAATATCTTACTATCTCCGGTTCAACTTCTGTAACTCCCAACCTTATTAGAGGGAAAAGTCATAATCAGACAATCATGTCATCAAGAAGTAATATTAAAATTAGTGCTGGGCATAGATTATTTTTTTAAAATCTAGATTAATCTCTTTGCAATCCTGTAGTTAATCTAGATTAATCTAGATTAAATTGCTGGATCTGAATTTTGCCAAAGCCATTCAAAAAATGTGTGACCTATCTAAATAATGAAAATGCATCAGAAACTGCTTGAGAAAGCTGATTAACTATATTTGGTAATGAAAAATAATGTTCAATAAGATTTACTTTGGTGTTTAATTTTTTATTTTGCTCAACACTAATGAAGTTAGGCAATTTTACACAGCTCCATGTGGACAAAGCTCTTTCCTGAACTACCTGGAATGAACAGCAGAGGGTGCATGAACAGCCTCTGATAACATGACATTAACTGAACTGTAGGCCTCACGGCACCTGTCATGTTCAATGTTTGATGCGGTCTAACGTTACCATAACAAATTTCACACTTATTCCGACTTGTTCCTGCCCCCCACCGTATAATTCGGCCAGGTATACATCCGCGTTAAAATAACAAAGTGAAATTCATAGCTTGCTCGCTGTGTAGACCTAACTTCCAGACCCAACTTAGTGAATAAATGAACGTGCAGTAATTTTCTTATCGCACGATGAGAGTATCGCGTTAATGCAGCACGTTAACGCGATTAACGGCCCAGCACTAATTAAAATAATGTTACATGACAATGTTTGGGTGGAGGAATTAGTATGACAATTAGAGAGTTGCTTTGCCGGGACCCTAAATATCCTAACCCTTATTTTCTGTTCAGGTCCAAATGACCTGTTTTAATCTTTTACTCCAGATTTTTTTCAATGTGAAATTTTATGTGCTTGGCTGACTTTCTCTGTTGAACATGAAAAAGAGTAAATTTAATGGGGTTATACATGCCATAACCCCCCTCCCTCCCTTGTATTCATATCACAAATATTGTGTTCAGGTCATCTTGACCCAGAATTGGACTAAAAATAGTGACATATCATTTGAAGCTGATTGCTCTTTACACAAATGAAAGAAAATTGTGAATTCACTCTTCATCACGTGTCACCTACATCTCCATCTCCATCACTCATATAGCTGTAGGTTTGTTGCCAGCTTAGCCAGGTTGTTCAGGACTAACAAGGCACACACACACACACACACACACACACACACACACACACACACACACAGCGTTTTTGTTATGACTGACTAATAAACAAGCATATTTGTTCTTTTTGCTTTACAAAAGACAATCAAAATACATGTGGCTGTTGACCATTGTTGACCATTTTTTGTTTATGATTATTTATGCATAGTAGGTATATGTTTTGTGAATTTGTTGGGTCAAAACATCTTTTTTACTCCACCAAAATCTTTTTTCATGTTAATATTCCACCATATATGGTGTATATCGTAACCTGTCTTCATCACTGATCATATCAAATTTCACCAAAACCATATAGCATTGGTTAGACTTTATTTAAAACACAGTTGCATGGTTTTTCAAATAGCAATTATTAACCACAAATGTGTATACTTCAAGTAATTTAAATGAACAAAATGTTATGTAGGCTATGTCTTGAATAATTTTGAACAATTATAGAGGTAAACTATCAGTAGATGACCCAGGTCAATTTGACCCATGCACACTAAATTCGTTGCTAAATACTGAACAGAGTACAAGAACACCATGAGGCTATAACAATTACCAGTCTTAGAAATACACACATCATTGTTACACAGCATTGTTATTGCCTCTCCATATGTCATAAAACAGCCTCCTCTGCTTAGAGAGCCACAGCTTCCAAAAATTTGTTTACTGGAATTTGCCTCAAGCTGGCCAGACTGAACAGGAACATGACCAGACGTGAACCTGTTTTGTTTTCAAAATAAAAGACCCCACTGTGCCATTTTTGGAAAAATTATTGAATTATATGTAACCCTTTAAGGTAGCCTACTTGTCTCATTGGCTTTAGGGTGCAAGATCAGTACGATTATATGGTAAATTTGTAACAAGTATCTTCTGATGATCCCTACCTTAATTATTACCATAAATTACTTCGAGGAAAGAAATTACTATACCTTCAAAAACAGCCATCAGAGTGCATCTCACTTTTTGTTCAATAGCCTACTACATTACCGGTATTTTGTTTGGTGTTACATATGCAGGTTGCAGTTGTTACTAGTAACTACTACTCAACTACTCCGAACTAACTTTTATTTTGAATGTTGATCAGAAGTTAAATTTGTGATCTTGTCTAGCTTGACACCGATGTCTGAGACTGCCAGAATGCAGGCTTAAACATGCGGGATGGCAGCTACAGACAGTGGAACAGAGTTGGTAGCGCAATGCCAAATGATTTTCGCATTCAGTTTGGACAGCTATATCCAAAGCTACCCAAACAGCAAACAGGATGATGTAATTGTTAGGCAGGCACAAATTGTGTGAGTCATGATGCCTTGTGAGGATGCTGTGTCCGATCTGTCACCCATCGCTCACCATAACAACGTTATAACCCACCTCTGGAAAGATCCAGCGGTACATTTTCCTCCCCGCTGTCATTCCGACCTGTCAACACAAACAGTATGAACGAAGTCAGCTGCGCCAAATGACCGCATCATGCCAGTGTGGAGGACAGTTAAATGTCTGTCTTGCTGGATGTGTAGTGAACCCGTGAAGTCAAAATCTGTCTCACCTCGCACCCGGCTGCTTCGAGACGGGCGGCCTCTGATGCTGACCGCCATCTTTACAGAACACGCAGTGACTGGGCGTACTGATGGTATCGCGAGAATCCAGCTTCTGACATTCCCTCAGCCTCATCTTCATCAGGATCCAGGGCTCACGTTACAGCTGCAGATGTGTACTCAGTGCAGTGGGGAAAACAAAGATGGGAAAGCTGTGATCTCCACCATCACACCGATCACGACCGTCCTTTTACACAAAATCCAGTTTCAAAGCTTATTTTCATCTAAGCTGACTGAGCATAAACAGTAGCCAGTAAAAGTAAAGTTACATCTAGCTGATGTCAAGAAGTATTTGTTCCTCTGTGATGGTGAGGAGTTAGAAATTGTGGATAGTTTCATATAGTTAGTTTCAGATAGATAGATACAGAAGGGATAATACAAATTAAAACATGTTACAGGAATGATACAATCTAAGGAAAATATGTGAAACGTAAAAAACAAACAAACAATCAAACAAAAAACTGAAATGTGATCTGTAAGCAATATATAAGAGACTTGCTTTGTGGACACCTGACATTCTCTAGAGTAATATTCTTTGGGCATGGGTACATTTGAAGCTAAGAACTGTTAAAAGATATTTGGGATAAGAAATTTAACAATTATTTGTGTTCAAAGGTTAGTCTTCAAGTCATTGTTTATGTAACAGCTCCAGGTTTTATAAATAGATGAAAGTCTCAAGACTTTATTAAACCCTCCTGATAAGTGTGCATATTTTTACACATCAACCACACTGATAGGAGAGTGTCCATGTCTCTAAGGAACTTTTACACTAATGATAGCTTTACTGTTCCCTCTTAGCCTGAATGTGGCTACCAGTGGTAATGTAATATTGCAGATCATCACCAATGCATTGTAATAGTCCAGCAACTAATCAAACAAACAAACAAACTAACTTACATTTAAAACACAAGTAGGCTACATATGACGTCAAAGAGTAAGTGAACAGAGCAGAAATCAATGTTTGTCAGGAAGCTAAAGAGAATTCAATCCGGAAAGACAAAATTGGAAGAACATGAAAATGAATATATTGTGCAAAGACATGTTTATTGAACAAAATTTGGGGGCAGGCTCCTGTGATGATAAAACCATTCTAGAAGGGAGAGGAGGATGATTCATTTAGAATGGCCAAAGGAATTCCCCCATGGAGCCTTACATCGGTGGTGGTGGTTGTGAGGTGGGGGAGTGCACAATGAATCGGACCTGATAGACAGCATGTATGAGCGAATAAAGTATACATAAGGAAATACAGCCAATTGAGTGGGAAACAGAGATTCTGAGCAGGCCACTAAATTGAAGTGAGTTGTTCCAGCTTAATTTCCAACTGTAGTTTCTGTCTAACTTCTGCTGATCATGCCGGCTTCACTTTCAACTAGTTCATATTACCAGTGTCCAACTCTTACTACCAAGCCAAGCTAACATTCTTACCGCTTAACAGCTCCTATTGTTACAAGATGCCTGTTCCTATTGTTGAGACCAGCGCCTGCTTACATTTAGCTTGATTTGCAGTTGTTTATCAAGGAAGTGCTTTGCTTAGCTTCTCAAATATATTTAAAAATTCTCTGACATACTGATTCGAAGCAAGATGCATATTCTTTCTACAATATAACACCTAATGCTATTTAGAAGAAAAAAAAAACACAACAAAATTCTTTGAAAATTTTTATTTTGTGTTGCAGTTATGTCCCCACCTTAAGTAAAACAAGCGAAATGAATATTATGTTTGGTTCTGGTGCAATTATGTAAGTTCATGTTTGGTTCAATTAGGTGGACTCTTTTTTTGTTGTTTTGTATTGTTTTTTTGTTGTTTGTTTTTTGTTTTGTTTGGTTTTTTTTGTTTGTTTGTTTGCTTGATGTTCATATATTTTTATGTATACCCACCTTACTGTAATATAGTGTCCAGTGTTGGGTAAAGTTACTTTTCAAAGTAATTTGTTAAGTTACTAAGTTACTGCCATTAAAAAGTAACTAGTTACATTACTGGATTACCTGCTGAGAAAGGTAAGGCGTTAGATTACTTATAGATTACTTTTGCATTGCATTAAAACCCCTTTTCAGTTCCTGTGCAAATTATCCAATGAACCTTTTCATGTATTGACTCGGCCATCATTGCATCGCCTAGTCTGTGGCCCATAATCATTATTTCTGCAGGCTAATAACAGGAATGACGTGCACAGTGTCCCCTTACAGCTCTTTATTAACAATTGTTTCATAACAATTAAACACAAAATCAAGAGTGTACCGGTCCGGAGCTCAGTGCAGGCTAGAGCAACATGTTGACTAAAACATGTTGAGAACTAGAAAAATATGTTTGTGCAATTAAACTGCAAAGAAACAAAGCTGAATGATTTCAGGTACATCCATTAAGTAAACA
The DNA here is from genome assembly GCA_900302615.1 of Holocentrus rufus. Classification (NCBI taxonomy): domain Eukaryota; kingdom Metazoa; phylum Chordata; class Actinopteri; order Holocentriformes; family Holocentridae; genus Holocentrus; species Holocentrus rufus. Next base: position 66 of record OMLF01038383.1, on the reverse strand, counting down.
AAACAGAGGTAGTGACAAGTGACACCGCTGTGCAGCCTTTTGGCTTCTACCGATCTGACAGCAAGC
>OMLF01038381.1:0-12003 GCA_900302615.1 Holocentrus rufus | reverse complement strand
TTCAACCAAATCTGCCAATTCAAATTCAGTTCAGTTGGCAGATTTGATAATCAATGCATTAATGCAATAAATGAATTGTTGTTGCTGTACCAATCAGTTTATCTTGAACTTATCATGTAAAAAAGTACAAATAAAAACTGGAAAAGCAGCAAGATGACAGTTTTTTAAAACTAAGATGAAATGATATGTGTTCTCTGTCAGATGCTGATGGTGCCGGAGTATAAAACTCGCCTGCGGAGCCTCCATTTCAAGATGACCCTGCAGGAGAAGACGGAGGAGATGAAGATCGCACACGATTACATCTACAAGGCTTCAGTGGAGCTGCGGAGCAGCAAGAAACTCGCCAAAATCCTGGAGGTAAAAACAGGAAGTCACGTCTGAGTCAGAGCTTGGAGCAGCAATACTCAAAAAGGCCACATCCAATATTCAGGACGGTCATCACGGCCTTATTACGTTATATTCTTATTAAAGGGACAGTTCGCACAAAAATATATTTCCCCACTTAGCCTTAGTGCAATTTATCCATCCAGATAGTTTTTGCCTGATTTGGTTTCCATTCCTCTGTCAAGATCACAATTCTTGCTTTTGTTTTTGTTTATTTTGTTTTGTTTTTTGGTCGACAGTTTGTGCTTGCAATGGGGAATTACCTGAACAACGGCCAGCCCAAGAGCCACAGGACTACGAGCTTTAAGATCAACTTCCTCACTGAGGTTTGGACGCCCGTGCTTTATCTTCACTTTAGCTTTTGTTGCTGCGAATCTTAGCTTAGTCCCTTGTGAACTGCAGATTAATTTTGCATCAGAGTCTGCGGATGATCTCGTCTCATTCTTCCCCTTCTGTCTCGCAGCTAAGCACGACCAAAACTGTGGACGGGAAATCCACCTTCCTCCACATTCTGGCCAAATCTCTGTGCCAACATTTCCCCGAGCTGCTCAACTTTTCCAGAGAACTTACAACAGTGCCTCTGGCAGCCAAAGGTACAATGATATTACAGCAGCGGGGCCCTTTTCCGCCGCTTTCCTTCCTGAAATGTTTTACAGCAGAATGCATTTGTTCCATCCTGTCAGAAGCCATCACTGCATATACAGCACACAGTGTTCTGGATTTTCATTGTCACAGCAGGACCGGCCGACCGTTACTAAGAGCAACTCATTTCATGCAAATTCATGTCTTTCTTTTCTTTATGTGCTTGTCTGATCAACCTGCTATTTATCACATTGGGTTTTTAATGTTAAATCAGGATAATGGTTTGCATTTTTTTTTTCAGTTTTTGACATTTTAAAACAGACCTTGAAGGCAGCGTTATGTAAAAGTAAAAAGTGTGACTGTTCCAGGTTGTGGGGAACGTTCCACATTTCCCTCCCTTTCACTTTGATTATTTCTGCACCTTTGCCAGTTGTATAATAGTACTTATTATTTGGTACTGTGTTGGTAATTGGTCACATAAGTAATGCCACTTTGTTTTGCAGTGAACCAGAGAACCATCACATCAGATCTGAGTGACCTTCACTCCACCATCCAGGACATCAGGACGGCCTGTGTGAAGATCCCCGCCACCTCCGAGGACCACTTCGCCTCAGTCATGAGTGTATCCTTCCAACCACAAATATCACATATAGGGTTTAACAGATATGACATAACATACTCTCTGTGGGGGAAATGAGGTAATGGGTCTTTGGTATCAATATTTTTAGACTGAAGTCGATATTTTCTGCTAATTTTCTGCCCTCAAATTTGACAGTTTTCAGTGCTTCACCCTGATTTTTCTTCTTGTCAGGGTGGTAAATTAAAGCCTCTGAAATAGCATTGAAATCATGGGACACTAAAATTCTCCTTTGAAACCAAAAGGAATGAAACTCCTTTAAGGTTAACAGCTCCTTAAAGCAACATGACCCATCACTCTTATTTTAATAGTAGGGGAAACTCAGAGATACAATAGGCTTTCAAATAAAATTGCAAATAAAATAAAATACCATTGCAGGTTTTCTGGACTTTTTATGACAGAGGAACCTCTATTATATCAGTGCTGAACAGCATCTAATAGCCAGTATTCATATTTAATAAAAGGCCTGGTAGTCTAACCCCAATACTGAAGTCATTATAGCAGCTCTTTTATAAGCACTGACATTTATTTGAGACGGTTCAGTGATACCGCTCAGTCGCTAAAGTAACATAAATGACATTTTTATTCAACAGCTCCATGAATCCACACATTTTTAATATGGGTGGAACTGTTTCTTCAGAGAGTGACCGCCGTGTTACTTTGACCCTTGACCTCTGACATCACAGAGCTTCCTGGAGAACACCCACCCTGCGGTCCAGTCCCTGGACTCCCTGCAGGCCCGAGCCATGGAGGAGTTCTCCAAGGTGGCCTCCTACTTCGGAGAGGACAGCAAGGCCACCAACACAGAGGCCTTCTTCGGCATCTTTGCAGAGTTCATGTCCAAGTTTGAGGTGATTTAACGCTCTGCTGCACCAATTTGAAACGGAAAGGGCAAGTTGTTCATAGCCTGTCTGAATACTGCCTCCAAGACCTCAGTTTTTATTTCCTTTGCTCTTTCTCTGGTGAAAAATATTCTGCAGGGTGGGTGGGAATGGGAACGGAAACCCCAAAATTCTCTCCATCCGGTAAAAGTGGAAGTCCAAAGAAAACAGGGGCGCTTCGTCAAGGCTAATTATGTTGATAATGTTCTGAAAATGAGCCACTTGTATTTTTGACAGATTCCAAGCAGGTGTTTGCCGCAGATTCAGAACTGCAAAACATTCACACATTTAGCTGATGCACACCAGTAGCCTGCAGCGATAAAGCAGCACAAGCAGTGAAGATTTTTTTTTTTTTTTGCTGCGCTCTGTGGAATAACCAAGTGCGCTCTTAATCTGAAAATGATAGGTGTGCTAGTATCCAGTCAAAATGAGCATAAATCAGAGCGCTTATGATTTTTTTTGTGTGTTTTGCAGAGAGCCCTGAGCGAGACCCAGGCCACAGAAAACCCCCGAAGCCCCAGACTTTCTTCTCCGCTGGCCTGGTAGAAACGAGAAATATGGCCGACAGTCTGGCCAAACCGAGAGGCCGAACCGCTCCGTTTCCACTCTGCTCTCCTCAACCAAAGTGCCAAGATCACACACAGAGACACTCAAACCGACAGGAACAGAGAACACATCGTCTATAGCAAATAGGATACGACAATAATGGAAATGTATATATTTATAGATTGATTGATGTACCGATCGCAGCAGTTTGTGAGTGCCCCATGCGCAGCAGTGCTGTTATTTCAGGTGCTGGTCAGAGCAGTAACATTCAGGTGTCCAAAGTCAATAGGAATTCACTGCAAACTGAAAGGACTCAGGCTAGTTTTTCCATTGCTTACATCTCTTTTCAATACATATTACATAGTGGCTTTTAAAAGATACACTTGAGTGGGCATCCATGTACCCGTTTGCTCCAGTATATCTTGTTGCTCTACATTATAAGTATTAAAAGGAGATATAAAATGATGAAAATAACTGGTTTGATTATTTACAAATTAATTGTTTATTATATGACTATATAAAGTTTATATTTTCTATCAGATCATATTTGAAAATTGTAAAGATTAAGCGTAGATGTAGACTGAAGCCAGTTGATTGTATTGAATGTATCTGGAGTTAAGATATTTTAAGTGTAGAGACTTTATGGAGCCAGGTTTGGTTGAAAACCCCTCAGTGTGTTTAATAAGACAGTAGTGCACTCACACACTTACTGCCTCCCATTTATAATGATGTGATGGTAGATATTGGAGCCTGTTTCCAAAAAAGCATCTCAATCTGTTTGCTGATCTAGAATCTCAAGTCTCTCTCACCAAAGTTTTGATTTTAAAGGGGCGCTAGTATAGGAATTAAAGGAACAGTTCACCCAAAAAAAAAAAACTAGAAAATCTCATCTACTCAATCCCATGCCAATTGGAACACAGGTGAAATGTCTTTGTCTATACAACACATGGAGGTAACAACACCTCTGAAGTAATGGCCGCCACTTTTTAGAGTTCCAAAAAGGGAAAAAATGACAACAAAATTACTTCATGCAGCAGTATGATTCAAGTCTTCTAAAGCCAAATGATCACATCCTGAGTAGAAAACACCTAGATTTACCTGTATTTATTTCGCTCAAATCTTCATTATAGTCTTTGATAGCAAAACAGCTAATGCTAATGTGCATTCTAGCTTGTGAGAGTTTTCTTGTAACACACAAATTCACGATGAGCTCTTCTGCTGCACCTAGGCCAACAACCCACAAACCGAGCACAAACTGCTTACTTGTAGCTAAGACATGCAAAGAAAGAAAATGTTTGAGGACTTTAGCTGTAGTATTGATTAGTAGAAGGACAACAGTGTAGTGAAGATTTGTGCTAAATAATGGTGTAAATGTAGGACTTTGAACACGCTGCATGAGCTGTATGGAGTAAATTTGTTGTCATTTTTTTCCCTTTTTGGAAAAGCACTACACATTTGACTTCATTTGTTTTGGAGAAGGCTGCTATGGAGTCACACAAGGTGCCTCCATGTGTGTTAGATAATGACAATTTTATTTTTGGATGACATGTTCCTTTAAAATCAGTGTCAAATATTGTCACTACTCTGAATGTGAGGACTTGGTTTTCAAATTCATTTAATAAAAATGTTACAAAGTTACAAAATAGAAATTGTAACTGAACGACAATTATTTATAAAATGTCATGAAGAACATTCTTATTATGAGGCGCTATATATTTGAAAATATCACAAAAACTGAATAATATGGCACCTTTAACTTAACACTGGTCCTATATCAGCACAACACCATCTGAGATCCTTTGTGGATCCATAAATCATCTCAGTTTCATGAAATGTGTTGGAGGAATAGTGAATATTTTTCAACAATTAGTATCTTTTTCTGTCAATTCAGAAACAAGAAGATAAATGGCAGTTTTCATGTGAAAAGGCTGAGCTGTGTGCTTTTGGCAGTGAAGACGGCTAATGGTTCAGCACTTTGTAGAGCATTATTAGAGTTGTAAACACAAGCCTGCTTTCAATAAGCGGGTGGCTGCTGAATGAAAGGAACAATGTATAAGTGTGAAAAAACAAAAAACTTTCCTACTGTAAATGGTTATTTCCTGCCTTTCCTGGTTGTCATGGTGATTTAACGAATCATCCACAGTGTACCAGTAGCTGTATTGTATTTTTTGTTGATGGAATATTGTTTAGATTGTATATTTCATGGTTTGCTATGCACTGTTCATTGTTTTTGTTTCGTACTTGTATGCCTGTGTGTCCTACAAGTCCTACAGTATTACACACCATCATTTTCTCATGGGAACTTCATGAATGTCATCAGGAAAGCACAATTTAATTTCTGCACAGCTTTAGTCAGGCTCACGAGGTCACTGTGATCTCGTCAAATGCAAGCCTAGCTGCTACTAGTGTAGTACGGTGTTTCTTGTCCAAACCTTTTGCATGTTGCATTTAATGTAAAAAGATGTGCATCTGGTACTGTTTACCCTCCCTGGATAGTTAGGGTTAGAATAAAACTTCTGTTAGTCTAGTTAAGTTTATTTATTCATTGCCTACGATTTCCCTTTTATAACTGTTTTATATGTTTTCATGGAAAGCTATTTATGTTGTGTGGTAATGTTTTACCTTTATATGTTTGGTCAAATGCTTTCCAATGAAGGATATGTTTTTGATCTATAAAATTATTATGCTTGAAAATAAAACTGCCTGACATCCTCGTGCCTCCCAATGAACCAGAAGAGGTCACTCAGTAGAGTGCAGATCTCCTCCAGGCGTGTGTGGGGACACAATTGACAATTGGGAACACGGCCACAATAGGATTAAAAAATAAAATAGTGTATTAGGCTGATATGTCCAGTAGTGTGCAGAGAGAGGGAGAGCTAGACAATGAATGGAGTGAGGGAGCTGAAGTTGTGAGAACAGGTTTTTTAATCCAGCAGTTTACAAGATTAGGCGATAAACACACAGACACACATGACCAAACACATGATGAGATAAAAATCACTGTAACATTCCTGTAGGATTTTATGATGCATCTCCAATATTCATCAGTGGGGCTTTAGTGACCTCTTCAACTATCAAGGCTATTTTTATAAATATATATAAATATGATACAGTGAGAGTATCATATTTCTTGTAAAAATGTCAGTCCTTTGCCCTCAGGTTTAATATTGAGGTGTCAGTCATTTTAGGAAAACTTGTTTACAAACAGAAAATATAATGTATAAAAAGCACTACATATTATGATAGTTTCAACTCTGCTGTTAAATAATTAACTATTACAGGCCATAACAGCCTTCCTGAATGTTTTTATAACAACAAACCCCATGTTGGCTCTTATCCCATGTTGCCCTTCACCCTGAGATTTTTGTTCTGATTTTTTTTTATTTATTTACAAATACATAACTGTCTGCTACTGTAGGTGGAGAAATTACAAAAGAGAAGGTGAGTGCTAGACACTTCTGACGATCTTCCTGTAGAGGTCTTTTATCCACCGGCTGGTTTATGTGGGCAAGAGAAACACAAAATGAAACTGCTCATGACGACGGGGGCTTGAGAAGAAGCCTCTCAACGAGACATGACACATCTCATTCTCTCTGAAGGACTTTATGAAATCAGAGTGACGCTAGATTTTATAACCATATTACATGACTACTTTGCTTAGTTTACTGTTTTGTCTACAGTAGAACATATTGGAAAAGTGCAAAACACTTTAAAACTCTCAAGAACCTCCAATTTAAAGCACTCTATCCACTGCAGAACATGCTATTAATTTACCATAAGTGTATAGCAGATTATTTCAGACTAGGGTTGGACTGTTGCCTGCTGATAGTTTTATTAATTGATGAATGTTGGCCAGTCAAGTGGCTAAAAACACTGAGTATTTGTAATTTTTGCCATGATATTTGCAACATGTTGACTATCAAACTATAGGCTAGCTGCAGCATCTGTACAAAAAAAAAGTCTTCACCCAGAAATTTCTCACCCAGATCACAAGAGACAGTCTTTGTGTGACAAAGAGAACAACCAGGATTAGCATATCACTCTAATTTGCATGAATCTACACCAGATTATTTCACTGACCGTGCCTTCATCCGAAAAGAAGGAACTAATCAGTGAAATCAGCCGGTGCCTGCAGCTTTTTCCCTCCAACCACGCAGCTGATTCCATTAATTATGTCCTCCTGGCTGAAGATGTGTGAGTGGAATCAGCTGGTGAAGTGTTTGGTTGGAGGGAAGCATGAGGCCAGTTTCTCTCAGACTTTGCTGGCAGATGTAATCATGATATTCCTTAATCAGTAGTAAGACACTTCAGAAAGTACAGACAATGACTCGCAGTCAATATTTCATATACTTTATTTTCTTTGGAAAGGGGGTATAACCAAGCATTCATATTACATGTTTTTTTATTTCACGTTTAAGCTCACCAGACAGCATACATACAAAACTATGGAGCTTAAAAATGCAGCATTATCATTTCTAGTTTAATGGCATTTGTTTTGTCTTTGAGAGCCTTGAGAAACCAGGTCTCTTGATGCACAGGGGTAAGGCAGCAAGGTACAGGAGCAAAGAGAGAAACGGGGGATTTATAATGCATGATTGTCTCTGAAAAACAGGCATGAACATGTTTTCAGGGCAACTGCAGCATCCAAGACTTTCCCCATCGGTACCATGTTGGGTCAGTTCTCTGCGAACCAAACTCTGAATTATATTTCAAGGCCAAAAGCAAAGCTTACACAGAAAAATACAACAAAAGCAAAAAAAAAAATGTTTTTTTGACCTGGCAAAAATCTAACACCACATCACTACTGAGCTTTTACAGCGCCGTGTAAACCCAGCTCAGTGGGAAAGATTGAAGGAAAACAAAACAAAAAAAAATCCTCTTCTGTAAGGAAACCTGTTCACTACAAAATCACTCGAGGTTGGGCTGCGTTTCGGCCGCAACGTCACCTGCTTGTGAGGATGAAGGAGGCCGCAAGCGCTTTCGAAATCGTCCTTTTTCCTACATTCACTTATACAGAACTTGTCACATGTACTGTAATGCCCCAGCAACACCAGAGTAAACAAGATAGATGGGGGAAAAAAAATTAAAAAGGCAAAATACTGATGGCCTTCAGGCTGGGAGATACAGCCCTGCTACTTCTGCTTCTGAAACCCTAAAGCCATCTATCCAAATCCAAATCCCCAGAACCATATAACAAGAGCTCCATCACAGAGGGTCAATCGGCCTCTTTGCATCCCTGAAATATTTCTGTTGCCAAGACAATAGCTTCTTGGAAATACTGTAGCATCAGGAGCTAAATGTATCCTCCATACAGTAAATTTATACGGCTGCAACTCTTTTTTCTTTATATGGTTCTGGAAGGAACCGGTAAGGCATGAATTACATGTAGAAGACTGCATAATTACATCAAGCCACAGGGAATGTGTGTGTGTTCTTTTTTTTTCTTTTTTTTTTTTCGCGTAAATAAATACAAGAGTGAGCAAAGGATGGGTTTCCATACAAAAACAGGCTACAAAGGTAAATCAAGTGTTCGAGACGACTGGAAACCTGCAGTCACCAGCTACACTTTCAGCAACAGTTTTGGTTTCTACTGGACTTCACCCGCTACCGTTTTCCCCTCCCCTGTGCTGCAGGAAATACCTCTCCTTTATTTTTTGTTCTAAGGCCATTTCAACATCAACAAAATACAAAACACACCTCACACCAAATACCAAAGAAGTCTCATCAGTCCACAGTTGAGATTCCCCGCCCCTCCCCTCCCCCCAGCGCAGTCCAGTCAGGTTTAACTTCCCAGGCCAATAACATGCAATTTTCCTCCATGTACTGAAATTATCCAAACTCTTTATTGCTGTGCATTGTTAACACAGTTTTTTGGGGGGGGTTGAGGGGTTTTGCCGCTGCTACACGAGGCTCAGGTCCTCAGTTTGTGTTGTTTATAACTGATTGTCTGGAGCTTGCCTTGCATGGAGAGCTTACGTTACAGTATACAGGCTTTGCAGATGCATCACAAATCCAGCAGCCATGCCCGGCGCCATCATGGAGGTCCAGTGGAGAACTGACTAAATATTTAATAACTGACTTAAGTTAATGCAGTAATGTTATAATAAGTTAAAGTGAGCGGTCTGATGTGGCAGTTGGTCTTTAAATTCATGTTTCTGTGATGCTGAAAAGTCTTTTTAATCCAAGTCTCCACTCCAAAGCACTACAAGCTGTTGTGTATGAGTCAGCGAAGTTGGTTTTTTGCTTTGTTAGCTAGCCAGAAGGCTACTTTAGCAAAGCAACTGATGGTAATGACACTACTAGCCACTGCTAATGCTAACTTTTGCACGATACGTTAGATGTGTGCAAATTGGATGTGTTTACATGAGAGTTATTGGTATCTAACCATGGTGTCTACCTGCTTGACCAGTCTATGGTTTGCTAGCGTGCATTAAGCGTGCATTATTTAAACACAGTAGAGAAGTGATCAGTTCCCACACAGACAGCACACAAAGTAACCATTGATTTTGTTAAGATGGTCAAACTGTGAGTTCAGAAACACAATCAGCTGTCTGGAATACTGTTTCCCAAGAACTGAGGACCTCCAATATGGCCGCCAGAGGGTGCGTCATGTCACGTGAAAGCCCTCTGTAAGAGTGGAGAGTATAACAGCAGAGGTTTATCTGTCTGAGGAGGGCTGCAGAAGTGGGCTGGGATGAAAGAGGAGGAGGAGGAGGTGCGGGAGGGGGAGAGGGAGGCTTGGGGTCGTCCTCCTCTCCTCCTTATAGGACAGTGCTCTCAGAGTCCAGGTCCGAGTCTTTGGGAAGAGGCAGGGAGGAGGCAGCTGTGGCCGGCTGCTGGTCTACAGCGAGCTCAGGGACCAGGGCTCGGCTCAACCCTTTGAAGGACATCGCCGGGTCTGGAGAGGAAACACAAGGCGAAGGAAACACTCGTCACATCAAGCAGAGTGTGAGAGAACAAATGATGAGCCTCTGTCATGATAACTGTCATAAACATATTTGTTTAAAGCTGCACCAGGCAAGACTTTCATGCAAAAATACACTCATCTCATCAGCCTAAATCACATAGTGGTACTGCAACAATCTAGATCTTCTCAGCCCTGCTAATTGAGAAGCTTCAGATTTGCTCTATTTGCCCAAATAATTTGGGTATGCTCACTTCTCTGCCCACAGGAGGCAACAAATCCAAGAAATATACAGAAAACTCTTTTGCCTTATTTGTCCTTTTCGTGTCTTTTGGTATTAAGCCTCACAGACCAGGCTCTGTTCAGTTTACTGACATCAAATTACAGCAAATCTGGTGCCAAAGTGCAAGTTTTTCAATCAGTTACCTCTCCCTGCCATTTGGAGCCGCCAGCATTCAAAGTTGCCCAGTGCAGGCTTTAACAAAAGAATGCAGCGCAGTCTTCAAAAAAAAAAAGTATGTTTACAAATAAGCTGTAAATGACCTAAAATTACTCCGGCTACACACGAAGTAAATATCCAGACTGCATAATAATGTGCTTTGTGATCAAAACAAGAAGCTTTGACAACTGTTTGGTGTTAGTAAGCTATTGCACACATCTCTCATGCACACAAACAACATAAAACATAAATACCCTAAAAAGGCCAAGACACTGAGCCCACTTCTTTACATGAACGACAGCCAAAAACACAAACTTGAGCAACTTCATTCTGAAGGATGAAAACATTTAAAACTGCCTTCAATTATGCCAGCCAGTGCAACAGTAATATTTTCCATGGCTTAAATAGCAGGGGAGGTTCAGCAGTCAAACTAGATTTTTTTTTTTTTTGGCTCAGTGAATTTTCTAACAGCAGGTGGGGGTGTTTGGCCAGAGATTGCAATCATAAGTGCAGCAAGCAGAGCAGTGATGACAATGAATGAACAGAGAAAAATTACATGAGAAAATGTAGTTTAATCTGAATATGGGGTTATGTTAAACCAGTTATGAATTGATTATCTGACTGGGTTTCGCTTGGAATCAGTGAGTAATGGATTACTCTGTTTATATGACTATTTCAATATGATATACTGATGTATATCCCCAATTTATGGGTCAAATCATAGTATAATCACTCAAACAGCTGAAACTGAATCCATATGTTTGAACATCAAACTCTGAATGTATATTTTCCTAGAAAAAATAAACAAGAGGAAGCACGTTGCTAAGGAGACTAAAAACTACAACCCCACTTCAGATTAAATTAAAATGACTAAACAATGTGATAATTGATTCAAGGCAAGGCAGAGAGCATGTGATCCGGCTGCTTTGGGCATGCAGGCTGCGGTATTCACTGTGAATATACATCATGTTCAGATGGTGCATTAGGACACAGACACAAGACCAAGTGAATGTGTGAGGTCAACATGCTTGATGCAAAACGCAGAATACTGAGAGTCCAGACAGTAAGACAAACAATATGATGTTTCACATTTTCGAAACCTGACCAAAATATTCTCATGATGAGCAAATCTTTCCATGGATTCTTAAGGGTTTGAAAATGACTCTAGAAATTAGTTCAATCCAGTGCTGCATTTAAAATTTGCATTTGGCATTTAAGAGTCACAGTCAGCTGCAAACCCCTAATGTGTTACGGATGAGAAATTTCAATGGAGGTGAATGTCTTGTGATAAGTGATGTCTGATGGTGTCCAGACAGCAGGCAAAAAAAAAAAAAATGGCCGCGGTGGTGAATGACGTTTTCAAAAGGCAAAACAAAAAGTGCAGGAGCTGCAAAATGCAAGCTTCAGTTAACAACAAACCTCTCACAAGTGCCTCTTTAACCTGCGGAGGTATTGCAATGTAAGACTATTAGAGAGAAAACACAGGTAGCACATTCCAGGTCCAGAAATACTGAATTTTAAATAGAATGAATTTAGAAAACGAGGGCGAAGTGTTTTAAATGTAATCAAAACATGAGGAGGACTCACCCATGATCTTGTAAGCGGCGGCGCAGATCCCGTTGGTGTCGCT
>OMLF01038380.1:3249-13597 GCA_900302615.1 Holocentrus rufus | reverse complement strand
CACTCAGAAAGCACTGCTATCAAAGATGCAGAACCTGGAGTAAGGAGCACAAGCTGGAGTTGTGGGCAGTAGAGAAAAGTAGAGAAAAGGATGCAGATGAAGATGTTTGATACCAAATAAATCTATTTCAAGAGCCAGAGGTACTATTCTATTGTCCTTTGCAGTTATAGACTGAACATCATCACATGACATCACAGTCTGTTTGTCCTCATTTACTCATTTACATCACTTTTATAATTATGATCATCTTAACCAGTTGTATCATTACATGAGAAATGAGTATAGCTTTATACAAATCTATGTATGAATAACTCAATTTCTCAAGTAGCTGTTGAGATTTCTGGATTTCAAAACTCACTTTCTGGTTGTTGTGGAACTAAAACTCTGTACCCAAGATACTCCCAATTTACTGTGAATCTAGTCAGTCATTCATTCAATCATGAGTTCAATCTGTAACCATCATAACGAAAACTCTGACCTGTTGTACAGCACTGCTGTCATTCTGAACACTGACCAATATTACATCGACTGGTAAATTTAGCTACTGCATCATTCTCTTCCATTTGACCTCATTTGCTCAAATTCACAGACCTGAGATAACTTCCAACTTGACAATGATATTGTGTGAAGAGCACAAGACAGGGAAGAATGAGACATTTTCACCAAACTACTATAGGTTTTATGTAACAGGTAATTCAGGTAATAATTTCTCATAGTTTGTATCATTCAACACTCAATATTTGTGCTGTAAGCAGAAATGTATGAATAGGAACATATGTCTCTATTCCTGCAGAGTATAAATTAGCAGCTGTAGTATCTTTAGCAGCATAACATACTGAGATCAACAAGTGTAATATGTGTGTCATGAGGGCAATGCAGAATTATTGAACAAAGTTTTCATGTGAAACTTTGCTGTGTAACTGGCAAGCTAACATTTGTCAGATAAATGTTTTTTTATTAAAAAAGTATATTTCCCTGAGAAATGTAATGTAGTAAAAGTGTAAAGTGTCACAAAATGAAAATACTTACTGGCTACTTTGTCATTCTCAACCTCTGCATAATAAATGTGATTGTGAATACTTAGAAAATGTAAATTTACGGACTTCTAAAAAAAAAATTGCTACACTACTCAATGAGTAGCTGGTAGCTAGTAGTCTACTTTCCAGTACTCTGAATCTCAATGTTGTACAATGTAAAGTTAAAAAAAAAAAAAATGGCCTCACCTGTTATCAACAGAGCCGTTGCCCTGGCCGCCCCTCCTCTCACCTGCACCACGCCCCTGCTTTCTCAACAGAGAACCTCACCTGTCTCAGTTTACCTGCACGGACAAACGGCTCTGAAATCTAATGCCGTGGCAGAGAAACTAGAGCCATACAACTGCCAGAGACCACACTGTCACTTCGGGGCCATATGGTGACATGGAACCGACTTACCGTGGTCTGGGCCGCTGTGCATGCGCTTTTTGGCTAGCCGTAGCCTTTGACATTTTGGGACTGCTTATACTTCTCATTGGGGTATTTGCCAATGTGTTTTTCTACGACTTTCTTATCTATGCCGGCGCCATTGTCATTTTCCTCAGCCTTATCTGGTGGGTATTTTGGTACACCGGCAACATCGAGGTGCCGCCCGCGGAGCTGGAGGATGATGTCGGCTTGCTGAAGAAGGACAAGGGGGACTTCGGCGGCATCGGCGGAGCGGTGAGGCGCTTCTCCAGCCGCGTGTCCAGCGGCATCAGGAACTCCCTGCGCAGAAACGGCGGGCCGCCCCGCGCGCCCAACACAGCTGCTCGATCGAGTGCGCACGCGAGGGTCGCTCAGCGACCAGATAATGCACCGGTCGCCTTGGCAACGATGACCCCGCGCGAGGACCCTCCGCACACTGTCTCTGCGACGGTGGATTGTGACGTAGCAATGCCGCACACAACAACAGAGACTGTACCCACATAGTGTAAAGGTGAAGTTTCCTTACATCAAATAAAAATGTAAGCGTACTCCTTTGTATAAAATGAGGAATGAGGACGTTATTACAATTTAATAAGTAATGTCATTGTGCACATAAAACTTTTTTTTTTCTTTTATAGGCCCATTCTTGTGTATTTCTTGTGTATTCTTGTGATAACATTTGACTACACCTACTATAATGTTCTTGTCTGGGTTTAAAAATCAAAGGGAACAATGAAGTCAACACTGTAAGCAACGAGTATTTGGATAAGATATCAAGTTAATTTAATCTAAGCAGGTTTTAAGAAAATGCATATAAGCTACATACATGCATACATACATGATTTGAGTGTTACAGGATCTACTGTGTGAAACCAGGAAGTGTGTAGTTTTATTATTTCAATTTCATGGGTATTTTTCATTTGAACACATTTGAAAAGAATGAAATACACAGACTGCATTTAAATTCAATCAGTCTTGTATAGTTTACCTCTGGGTCAGTTTCATAACTGATCATACTTCATTTATTGCATGTTCAGAAATTATACATATTTTAATTGCATATTATAATCAATACCTAAGTTTTGATTTCGTTTGATTTATTAATCAGGTTATGGGAAAGATATTGAGGTTTTCATGTGCATGTCATCCTAAATTGTAATTTGTCTCATTGCGATTCCTGCTTCCAATTCTAGTTCTACATATTTGAGCTCGTTTGACTGAATGAGGAACTGAAAGAACAGTTTGTGCGCAATAAACATCCTTATCAGTGATTAACCATTAACCACTCTGAATGCTGCTCACAAGAGGGCAAGTCCCATTTGTTTCAAAAATAGTAAAAGCTGCCCTGAAACTTCCTTTCAAACATCCGCAGAGCCAAAAAATCATGGAAAATCCCAGAATCACCTCCTACACACAGCAAAATGTTCACTGTCAGTCCGCACTCATCTTCACTCACTTCAGAACCATATCAGCTCTATGAATGGATAAAAATTCTCCAATTAGCACTTACTAACTTTGCAAAATGTGTGGAGTACTAGCCTTAACTATGTTTTCTTATTTTTTTCCAGTCTTGATTCGTTTCTTGTAGCACTGAACTGAGGAGGCTCTACAATGTCTTCGAACTCACCTCAGCAGACTCTCAACGTTTTGTACTGTTTGCCTATTGTTTAGCAGATGCTCATAATTTATTTCAATATCTTTTGATAAGTGGTTAATAATTGATCATGGCAGCTAACATGGATTCAGTGTGTCCAGTACTTGGTGTAGGAGATGAGTTTACTGTAATTGAATGTAAACTTTAGAGCAGGCTTGAACACCTTGATAATAACTGCTTGATAATGTAATAACTTGTCCAAATGTAATAAAATGTCCTTCTAATTGGGTTGAAAATGTATTTAAACATTTTAATTGACATTTAATGGAAATATGACATAGGTATTGTTATGAGTCAGTACACTGTCACTTTAATCATTGCATCATCAGTCAAAAATGTTCCATTCTCTACGAGGTAATTGTGTAAGGTTACTACATTATCCAAGAATGTATTATGTCAACAGATTTCATTTTTGACCTATTTTAGCGTGATTGTTTATCATATTTTAACCAATTTATTATTACATTTACTATTTTACAATTTACTATTACATGAACTGTCAGTTGTTACAGTGCTTCAGAGTTTCCCATCATTGGAAGACTGTGTCATTCTTAAGTGAAAATGTCATTTCATTTTATAGGCTGAATTCTTGGAATTGACCCAAATGCTGTCTGGGTGATTAAATTATAGATGACCCAGGACATGCTTTTGATATGCTGCAATGTTTTTACTGAATTGAATGGAATTTATTGAATAAAGTAAATTAATCTACTGGCTATATGAGACTACCAGCTGTCCATTTAAGTCATGCCAGACATAGATGTTATTGGTTACTGTGCAGGTTTTTTTTTTTTTTGCATCTGGCTTTGCATCTATAGCTTCTCATGAACAGTGGATATCAAATGTCTCTCTCTCTCTCTCTCTCTCTCATGAAGGTAAGTAGATTGATCATAAAATATATAAAATATGAAATGTAATTCAGTATGAAACATCTGTTTCATACTGACAACAACAGTCTGAAATAGTTATGGCAATTTCAATTTGTGTGAAATTGATGCAACACTTTTATGTATGAATATGTTTGGTAACTATGATACGACTATGGTTGAGAGACTGCATTTCTGGACAAAGTAGTGTATGTGTCACAGAGGTGGCAGCAGGCTCCCTTGTTCCCACCCATGGTGATAACAGTCCTCACCATCTAACCTTTGGACCCATATTACTGTGTTGCTGTGTCCTCAGCCTCTAGCAGTTTACAGTAACTTCCTGTTCCCTGTGACATACAATGCGCTACAGCTCTTTACAAGCACTTTCTACTCCACTGCATGGCATGTGGTAGGTGTAATTCATGGTGGTGTTTCTGTGTGTGTAGACACATTCAAACACAAAAACTCATGAACAATACATGATAGAAGCTTCATATGTACACTTCAATTTCACATAGAGCAGATGATCTCATTAGATTTTGGATCACTTTGCTGCATAAATTTGCATACTAATTAAGAAAAACATACTTGAAATTGCAAAAATGCCTTGATGCTTTAAGATATGGAGTTCATATTTACACCACCTCTTAGATAGTGTTATATAAAGATAAGTATTATGACATGAAAATAAATTTGCCACTTAATGTGTTATAGTTTTTCTGAAATGCTAAAACACTAAACTCCATCCTCTGAACCAAATTCTTAGTGGCTTGAATTCATTTCTTGAATCAGTCACTCTAAACACATTTTTCACTGTGATGTACTCGTGATGCAGAATGGTAAGACACAGGTGACAGAAGTTAAACACAGTTACAACACAAATGTCATCACTTACACACAACAACTCAAAACTGTTCACACTTGTTGCTAACGACGTGATGAAACCAATGTGAGCCAGTTCAAACTGGACAGGTGTCACAGGTAGTTTGAAGGTTGATACCAGAAATGGATGGAAAAATCTAAGAGGCAGAGGAGGAGGAGTGTGTGTAAGAGGTGGAGATTGAGGAGGAAGAAGAGAAGGATGAGGAAGACCAAGAGCAAGAACAATCTTTTCATTTGAAAAAAAAAAAAAAACATGCTCTTGTTCATGAATGACAATGAATGACATAGGAGAAAGAGTACAACCCAGTCTGAGCAGATTGTCTGTGACCAACATGATCAGATTCAGAGAACAGGTAATTGTTTTTTTTTGTTTGTTTGTTTGTTTGTTTTATCTTTTTCCTGATCATTGAAAGTTTACTGCATTCAGATGTTTCAGTACATCACTTTGCCAATGTAAGGGAGACTGGGGATGGGGGGATGTATTACTGTTTTGAGAAAAGGATGCAAGGTTTCAAGAAATGTGTCTTAGCAATTGTGAAAAACTGTAATTTCAGACTTTGGTGTAACCATTATACAGGTCTTATACAGTGGTAACAGATCGGCTATATAAGAATCTGAAGACACAGCCAGCTACAGCAAACAAACATGATGTGCATATATGCATTATATTCACATGAACAAATGTACAGATACTGTATACACCTTATATACTGAATATACTGTGAGGGTGGCCTCTTGCCAGATTTAATTTGTTGTCCCCTTAACCTCCAAGGCAGTAGATGGTAACAGTGAGCTGTAACGGGGCAAGGGGAGTGGGGCCTTCAGGGCTTGTCGGAAATTTCAGTATTAGGATGTGAGTGCGCACGAGCAAAGTTAATTAGACTTGGAAAACCGGTATAGGTGCCGAGACGCTGGATTTAGGGAGGGTAGAGTATGAACGCCGGGCATACAACTGATTGTAAAAGTTCATTTTTTTCGATCGTGGCTATTAAAACATAAATTATATACATATATAAATATATGTATAACGTTACTAGCAAATACATGTGACAGGTCAAGTTGAGATTACGTCGAGATCATGAAAGCAGCCTTGATGTTCCTGCGTTTACTTCCGTAAACACAGGAATCTCTTCCTCGTGTGAAACGAGTTTTCACGTGCGCTTGCTTATTTTGCGGATGGAAAGTCGTGTATTTTGTACATAATAGCTTTATAATGTACCAGCAATGGTTGACAGTCAGTTTAAACATGGGACTGTGGGATGCATTACCGGCTCTGTCTTCTTCAGCTGCTACTTTTCGCGTAGCTATTCCCGTTAGCCCTCTAAGGCGAAGTTAGCTAGCCTAGCAAACACATCAACATCAACATTTAGCTCATCTGCTTAAACGAAACGGGATTTTATAGCCAGCCAGATATTAGTTGACGTTATTTTCACACAGTGAAATATGGAGATAGAAGGTCGAGATTTCCTTAACACCCCTCCTATGAAGACTGTCAGGTTTGGAGGCAGTGTTGAGGAAACGTTAGCTAAATACAATCAGGTGAGTGTCAAACATGAAGTTGTGCTTTTGGCAGTAATTTTCAGTTTTCACAAGTATGGAGAGACTTATGCGCAGTCTGTTTTGTTTGAAGGGCGACACAAGAGACTATGAATTGCTGAAATATCAGTTGGCTGACCCTGAGATAAAGGTATATGAAAACCTCTTGAGTGTGTCATTCATTTCGCGTCGAGTTCTCTACTAATAGCTCAGGTGTACAACCCTTGCCTTGTGTTGACGTGAGTTCTGTCGCCTGGCAGGATGCGCAAATCATCAACTGGCTACAGGAGTTCCGCAACTGTGTGACGCTGCTCAGCAAAGACCATGAACAGCTGATTTACACAATTTTGGTGAGTATGAAAGCTTTAAAAGCGTTTACTGCATGACCATGAAGAATTATGTGGCAATGTGGCACTTCTAAGGTTTTATTTTTGGGGGGGAATTGCTGCCCACAGTGAAAATAAATGGTAAATATTAGATACAGGGCATATCTCAAAGCAACAAAGCATAATTTTGAAGTCAAGATAGATTAAATGCTGTTTCAGCGCATTTTCCGCGTTGGCAAGAATGAAATTCTAAGATAAACACAAATATTTCTTTTTTTCATTTTTATTTGCCAATGGACAAAAAATAAATGAATATAGACACAAAAATCATACACCCATATTGGAGACCAGTGCATGCATGAAAGTACAAAAAATCTGCTTCAAGTCATTAAAAAAATAAGCAACATCGAGGAATTTGTGTTCAATTTTTGTTTCTGTTTAGCTATATTGCTTTGACGCATCATAATTCAATTGGAATGAAACCTTCCCTGTTCTTCCTTTGTGTCTGTTTGTGTTCTAGAGGCTTCCCTGGGTGGGCAGGAGCCCGGCAGTGGTAGAGGAGTACCTGGCCTTTCTCAGCAACCTGGTCTCAGCCCAGACAGTCTACCTGTGTGCCTGCCTCAGGATGGTGGTCTCCCACTTCACCCCCAGTACGTTCCCCTTGCTGCCCAAGGACTAGTCATCTGTTGTGACTACTTGCTGTACTTAAAGGAATACTCCAACGTTTTTGGCAAAATACTCTTTTCCAACTTACCCAGACTGAGACAAGATAAAATTTTCACCTCTGTACGTCCACTGGTTCAGTCCCTGTGGGTAGCATTTTGTGTCAGCTCAGCATAAAGACTTGAAGTCTATATTAGCTTAGGTCTGTAAAAGTGAAAAAATAAACCTTACAGCAACAGTGAAGCTGTCTTATTTACACAGTGTATCATGTGTATTTGAAATACATGTCTTTGAATTGCACGATACATTGTAAATAAGACAGCTTCAGAGTTGCTTGACGGTTTAATTTTTCACTTTGGCAGAGTTAGGCTAATGGCTCCTGTGGTCTTTAAGTCTTTATACTAAGCTAACAAGAAATGCTACCCATAGGAACCGAACCAGTGGACATGCAGAGGTGAAAATGGTATTGAACATCTTATCTCAGTTGGAGTAGTGCTTTAAAAAGCCACAGAAGGGCTGCTACAACTGGGTTAACTTAGTTCTGACATGTGTAACTTATGTAAATGAAAGCAAGCAGATGTTTTCAAACACAAAAGTTCATTTATTCTGTTACATTGTTTATTATATTTTTCATATTTATTTTTAAATTACATATGTTCATGGTCCCGTCTCGGTCAAAAGTTTTATGCTTCCCCCTAGTAGCAACGACACACCTGCGTCAAGTTACCTGAATTTCCCTTAAATAAATTAAACCAAAATTGACTGACCTGTCCTGTGTTTCTTTCCAGAGAGAGTGAAGATCTGTGAAGGAGGAGTTGATATCTCGGATTCAGATGACGAAGATGAAAGTAAGTGTGTCATCTCTCTTACTTGAAATTAAGTTGCTTTGTATCTGAGAAAATGCAGCTTGCAGTGCACTGAAGGGGGGGGGATAGATCTGAAAATGTTTGGGGTGCTCCATCAGCCCAGTTTCTGGCTCTGTGGAGTTCTGCTCATGTTATGTTCTCATGTGTGACTTCAAATGATAGATAAATTTTAAAAAAAGTCCTGTTCTTTTGATTTGTGAAGATCTGCCCAGGAACTTTGACCAGTGTCACCAGGCCTTGCAGGTCATTGCCAGATACGTTCCATCGTAAGTGACTCATCATTCTACCAGTCTCAGACTGTTCACTTGTTGTAGGCTTGTTTTGTTTTTTGGTTTATTGTGGCTGTGAACAAGGAAGAGTGTAAAAGTTCCTCTTGCATTTTCAGCACCGGCCGCTTTCTGATGCCCATTCTGCACGAGAACTTCCCCTTTGTACAGAAATCCTCCAGAACTCTGGTGAGTGAACTGGATAATAGTTAACAAATGATACATACAACAGAGCAGTATAGGAAACAACTCTTTGAGATCTCTGATTTGGTCAGTAAGGGTAATCTGTGAACAAGAAGTCCACATTTGTGTTTTTCAAAGTAGCGTCCGAATGTTGGACTGCAAACTTGCATTTTGACAGACGATCCAGCTGCTGTTTCATATTCATAAGGATATTCAGGCACACTGGAGCCTAGATGAGGCATTTCTGTTTTCCTCTCCAAAATAAAGTTTCCCACTACTAGATAATACTCTCTGTGGTCACAGTAGGACCAGCCTCCTGTCACTTACAACCCATTCATAATCAATGGGGGGAATCCATAGTTTCTAAGTACTTCATTATTGAATCATTCACTGAATTGCTACTTACTTATAAAGCGGGTGTTAGGGATACCACTTATTTTCTGTTTGATCCAATACCAAGTAATTGCTATTTCTTCAGTGAAAATGTGTGAATGCACACAAGAAAAATTATACTTTAAAGCCTATGCATTAATATTGAATAAACTGCTAAATAACACACTACTTTGTTTTCTGTTGTTCACTAACATTCCACAAATGTTCAGTTTTATTTTTGCCCTTTTCAGGAGTGATTCTTCCCACTGAGTCAGCTGAAAATTTGGGCACATGTTATTGTTCAGTGGGGTGAAATAGCTCCAAAAAATGCTTCAGTGTTACAGAGCAGCACTAATAGCCGTGTCCACTCCACTGGCTTGCTGTGTCTCTGACAGTCAAGTGTGTTTACATGCACTTCAGTCATCAGCTTATTCCCCCGCCGACTGTTTTTGTGTATGTGTATGAAGAACAGAGGGAGAGGGCACAAGGAGAGGTTGAGATGCTGACAAATATACTTTGTTTAAAAGAAATCATGTATGGGGAAAAGATGCATCGATAATCATGATAATCATAATAATCGTTTTATTCGTTATAATCATGTAATAATCAAATCGTAGCACCCTGAATTGTAATCGGATCAAATTGTGACATGCCTAAGATGGCACACCCCTATTAAATATAGATATATAGTTTAAAATTGACATTTTCTGATATGTGTTATGAACAATAACGTTCAGCTTTGCCTTGTACTGCATAACTACTGTCAGAATACATTATATTTAACATCAACCAAAATCTTTAAATGCAGTCATGCCATTAAGTTCTGGAAAAAGTACTGAATTCTTATCTGCATTATTTAACATCGTGTGCAACATCAAGCTGATGGTGTTTGTCGGTGTCCACAGGAGTGTTACGTTCACAACCTCCTGCGGGTGACGGTGCACATACCCTCTATTCGACGAGAAGTGCTGGAGGTCATCATTGGAAAGATGCTCAAGCTGGATGTAAGTGGCTCAGCTCAAGATAAGTGAGGGATAATATACAAGGAAAGTGTGCTATTTGGCAAAATGTCTTGAATTTGATTACCTGTATTAAAGGCCTCAAAGGCCATTGAGTGCTGATAGATTCGGTACTCAAGTCTGCAGAATCTTGAGAAGTCTTTTATTTACCTTGATGAATTTCTCAGAGACCCTGTTATTTGCTGTAGACCTAACTGAGATGGTGCCGGGCCACCACAAAAAAGTCTGTGTATTGGGAATGCCTGTGTTTTTCCATGGGCTTTTTTTTTTTGG
>OMLF01038368.1:0-13861 GCA_900302615.1 Holocentrus rufus | reverse complement strand
AACCGGGAGTTTAAAAAAAGAAAAAAAAAAAAAAAAAAGAAAGCGAAAAGGACAAATGATTGCTTTACGGAGCTTGAGCCTGCTCCCCTCATATAGGTGGAGGTTGCGGCGTGTGTCTTGGACAAAAGGCAGGCAATTTTCTCTTTATTCATCCTGAAACTTTCAAAACGGTGGAACTCTTAGCAGAGGAGGTGGGGGACGGGCGATGAAACGCATACTGTAGGAGCTGGTAAGAGTCCACAGGCAATTCTCTTGTAACCTTGAACAGTAAAAACACTCCCGAGCTGCACTTTCACAACCTTGGGCTTTAGAAATAGTAATGTTCTTTCTGACGCAGACATAAGTGCTTGGCCCTGTATTATCAATGAGCCATTTGGCTGATGGTTTAGGTTTTATTTTGTTGATTTGTTTCCCCTCTCAACGTTTATTCCAGAGCGGAGCCACCTCAAATATCAGTGAGAAATGTATTATGATCTCTCTTACCAATGATTGCTGTGACGCACTTTGCACTCTACTATTTAAGCTACTATACTTTGTATTTCTGTGATATTAAATGGGCTTTGAGAAAACTTGTTTACTGTCCCGTGTGAGGAATTGATTTTGTTCCATTGTGGGAAACACGGAGGGGGGGGGGAGTATTGACAATGCGGGGGGAGCCAGATGTGCATGCACTCGCCCGGCCAAATCTTCTCTATCCAGCGCCATCTCATGCTTGTTTACCGCTCTCATCCACCAAGGCTTTGCTCAAAAGCAATGACCTTTACTGAAACAACCAACGCCTCTGTACGCCTGTGTTTTTCGTCATCTGCCTGTAAGCACAGAAAAACCTCTCAGCCAGTTCAGCCAACGTACACTCACACACACACAGATGCACCGGCACACATAAAGACCCACACACAGACTGAGAGAAAATAATAGTCAAGTTAGATAACCTTGAAACTTTACCCATCCTTTCTAAGTGCAGGCAAGGTTAGCCATCGCTGGTTCTGCTCTAATCTCCTCTAGATTTAGTTTGTTCTAATTTCTCCCCAAAAATCCTCACCCAAAGCTACAACTTCATCTATTTAATTTTCTCCTCTGTTGCCTTGTAACCCTTAACGCCGTGCCACAGCACCATCGCTTATTACCATAACCGTGCTCATAACGCTGGGAATTTCATTACGCTTGTCTGTTGAAGTTATGTTGGGTTTTATGTGGTTTTATTATCGGTGTGTGGTTGACCGTGGGCCGTCGTTAATAACGGGCGAAGCGGCGGTTTAACAATGACACTCCATTAACGGGTGCATGCGCCACGGAGCACAGCCAGGATAATGTTATTAAACTGATTATTCAAGCCCTCTGTATAGCTCGCCTCTGCTGCAGCCATCCTTCGTCGAGCGTTTTACAGACTCCTTGTGTCTCTTTTCCAACTCCACAAACTTTGGCGTACTTTGTGCCCTAGGTCGAGCCCGGGAAATAAAGACAAGACATGGTGAGACAGCCGCCAAAAATGTGTTTTAAAAAACAGTCACGCTTCGCAGGGAAAAATCCAATTTTGTAAATTTGAAATGCCCTCTCTCATGTGAAATGCCAGTGAGCACCAGTTTGTTTTGGCCTTTGAGTCAGTCATGGGTGAAAAGATGTGTGCACCTCGGTGGACCTTGGACTCCGGGTTCAACAGGTTGGTCAGAAAAGACAAGAATATGTGTCAGGCATTTCCAGCTGCAGGTCTGTCCCTGGGCTGCAAGGCTCAGGCCGGGAGGCAGAGACACGCAATTTACAGTGACTCTTTGACCTCGGTAGTGCTTCATGGATAACCCACTGTACAACAAGAGCTTGCAGCAGAGCAGGCGCTGTGCAAAGATTGCAGAAATCGAGCGGGTAAGAGACCAAAATGTCTTTAAAGTACAGGAGTCCTGATGTCCAAGTGGGGCAATATGTAAGAGGAGAAGTAGATTTACCTGTGACAAAATCAGGTAAGTTCTCTCTCACGTTTCATATTCAACACTTAGATAGGCCTGATGTTTGTTGGCCCTTTCTGCATTGCATGTAAAGGGGAATTACACGAAATGTGAGCCCTAATTGATGAACGCACCTCAGTGCCAGGCATGTGTAACGGTTCGCCGTCGCCCCATGCTGTTCTCGTCATGGTCACTTGGTTTTGTATGTTCATCCTGCATATGTTGTGTCAAATGGCTGAAAATGAAGGAGTGGGCTTCGCTGGAGAAGCAGGTGTTCTCCCCTCATTACTTCCTGACAATGCCCCATCTGGTGCGGGGGAGCTGCTGCCACCGACTCTCTGCCAACTGGGGAACAAACGCTCGCAGAGGGGCTGACAGGGGGAAATGGAATGGGATGGGAACTGGGAAATGAGGGGGGCCAGATATTATCCTCGCCAAAACAACAAGGTTAAACTCGTGGTAAGAAGAAAATCACTGAGTGGAAAGTGCCTGAAGCCCGAGGCTTTGAACAGATTTTCCACATTCATACACCATGGATGTCAGATATGAGCAATGTGTTCCAAGCAACTTCCACTGCAGTTTTATATTCAGAGTGCAGAAATGTTAATGTTGATGCTGATCGTCTGTTTTGCTTCTCTGCTGATGGTTTGAACTAAACAGGTGTTTGAAGGATTCCTGACTGATGAGGAGCCAGTGTGAGTCTAAAAATGACACAATGTGCTATCCTCCATATTCTCTGTAGGGGGCACTAAAGATAAATTTTCAAGGTTGCCTTCCAGCCTTGGAGGATGCAAGCCATGGTATAGCACTGAATTAAGGACAAAAAGAGATGTTGAAAAAGAAACAATTTTCATAATGGAGCAGCGCTCCCTGACTGGAAAACACAATTATGGGCAAACTGTGGCCACAGCATGAGAGTAAACTTAAGGAGTCCCTTTAGCGGGCCCTAATAGACCCTGACAACAGATGAGCAGTAATACAGGGTCGGCCAGAGAACAAGTTTTTGTTCCGGGCCATTACTGCCATTCTGAACGGTACTTTAAACAAACACACTCAGGTCTGCTCCCTGCTCTCCTTGATGACTCCTATTCACAGTTTGGAGAAAAGCCATAACCTCTGCAGCAGAGCATCTCCCGTCTCACCGGGCACCCAAGGGCTGCTGTATTTACTGTATGGGGTGATATAAAGGTGGGTAAACATGACCTCCAGTCTTGGTCACCAAAGGTAAGTAAACACCAGTATGAAGATTTTTTTCTTTTTCAGAAAAACACCGACTTCATAAAGCTCAAATCTGTTTCACACCACTCACTATGGTGTATACTATCAATTAATCACTATATGTCAACAGTGTGGGTAAAGAGTCCAGGTGGGTTTGCCCTCTGTGACATTCCTGCTAATTATATGTATAATTATAGGGGGCTGTAAGTGCTGGCATGTAATTATATATGCGCTGATTAATCTGCATAATCTTTTTTCATTTGAGGTTAGAATACAGTGAATGATTGCAGCAATGTTGTCTTTTCAACCAATAAACATCTGTTCCATTTTTGTTATCTTAATCATTGCGCCAGACAGCCTTTTCGGTCCTTGGAGCTGAATTTGGAATAAATTAGTTATTTGCACTGGAAAATTAATGTTGGTTATCACTCACATTTAGGACGAATTGATTTCAATTAATTGTAAAATGCTTCCCCTGTTCCCCCCTTCTTTCCTCCTGCATGTTTCCTTTTAAAGCCCGCCCCCTCCTTCGCATCCGCACACCCCTCCACCTGCTCCAGCTCTCTGCAATTGGTCAGAAGGCACGCAGGCCCGCCCAGCTGGCAAGCTTTTAAATATATTTACAATGTAAAGTAACCAAGAAAAACCGGACAAACCATCATCATATTCAGGCACTTTGAGGGAGAAAAAAGTGGGTGTGTATGTGTGTGCGTATTACTATGTAAAAAGCTGCTATTCCACAGCACGGAACGCTTGATAAAACACATACTGACACACTCACACGCACGTACACACACACATACACACGCTGAAGGCGCTGTCGGCGAGTGAACCTGCGGGTTCATGTCACTCTGATTTCTCCAAGGAAGAGGAATACTGAGGAAGAGATCAGAGGGGAATACCAGCGATGGCTTTCGCGACCGTGTGGAACTACTGCGTCCCCCTCACCATCATAACCATCGCCTACCTTGTGCGCACTGGTAAGGCTCCCAGAAATCTGAGTGAATGCGTATGTGAATGAGAGGAGTGTCACGCCATCTGGTTGTGCTCGGGCTTGCCGTGCAAGTTTTCCGAAGTCCACTGACAGTGTGCCGAACGCATAAAAAATGCACCGGGGGCAATTCCGTCCCGTCTGTGGGATGTTTGTGTGGAGAGACGGGGAAATGGAGGAAGAGAGCGCGCGCCGGGACAAAAGCACGTGCCGATATTCATGCCTACAATCACCCTGCGGATCCCTGTCAGTATTTGTCAAAGTCTGCTGCATTATTATAATCAAACGCCCTTTGCGCCTCATCTGTATTAATGTGCATGGCCACTCGGGCATGAGTCATTGATGACCACTTTCGGAATTGGCAAGCTGGAAAGAACCCACTTAATGAAAGGAAAACAAAAGTGAAAGGCAGACTCTTACTTTCATTCGTTACGGGCTGCGTGAGAAATATTTCACCATATTGTTGTTTTTGAAATTACACCTGACCCATATGCGTCACCATCGCCCATTTGATCATCTTATATCGACAGAGCCTGACTGGGATGTATGTAACGGGACGGAGCCTGTGATATACGGTGACAGTGCGTCTGCGCATATAGCCAGGTACTGGGCTACGACGTTCTCGGTCAAATATGCTATCAGCCACATGAGAGCTGATAACAAATGCCCGCAGTGGACTACACATGTACGTCGCGCACTGATCAGTCGTCCCGTTGTTAATGTTTTCTCTGCCACATTGTGCAGCGTGACGGACTGAGCGCTCAAAGGACCATTGAGACCTCACCTTATCAGATGCAATAACACCTAAAATTCTATTACAAGGCGCTCTAATGGCACAGGCAGTGGACTCGGTGTGCCTGAATATGAGTGTATGTGTGTTTCTGTTTGCGTGCGCGCGCGTGCTCAGCGCGCTCAGTAGTCTTTCCCCCCCAGAACATCTCAGCCTGGGATAGTCCTGCATTGTTCCCATAGGGACAATATATTTCATGGTCACCACCCCATAATAAGTGCATCTGCTGCAAAAATGGGGATTTGGATTAAATCATGACGTGCCTCTAGACAACTTAGTCTTTTTTTGGTTGGGCTGTCAGTGGTATTCTGTGCCATCTGCTTGGTTGTGGATCGAAAGACAGAGTCATAACAGCCCTTATTAAATTTCTACCCAAAGCTTCGGTGGTTCTGACAGAGCTGGAATGATAACAGGCAAAACGCTCCAGCGCACACTGATGTTAGTTCAGGGGGTTTCTGTGAATAAAGCCGTGTCTCGTTCCCAGTCCTGCGATGTGTTTATGTTGTCCTGAGGCAGTGAAGGGGTTAAGTGCTGGCTTGGGTATTGTCACAGTCAGATCTGTGCTGTGCTGTGCTGTGCTGATGACGTCCCTTTGCTCCATACCCCTTCTTCTGGCTCCACTGTGATACAGCCAACCTCACCATGGCCTTTGTATTGATTCCTTCCCTCTGTGTGTGTGTGTGTGTGTGTGTGTGTGTGTGCGCGCCAAAAACAGTGGAAAGAGATGATTTATATGCATGACTGTGTAGGCGTTTGTATGTTAGTCTAACTGGAGAACTATACAAGAGTGTGTATGTGTACAGACGCTGCTTATGATTAAGCTTGTGTTGCATGTAAATGTGTTTCTGTGTGTGTGTACATGTGTGTGTGTGTGTGCGCGTGCACGCATGTGTGTGCATGCTGCTTACAGTGCCGAGTTTTGCCTGAGCTGCAGGCAGCCTCTGCTGGGGGCTGCTCACTGATCACTGTCATTAATCTAGCCACTGACAGGGTTGGGGGGAAGGGGGAGGAAACGGGGCAGGCATGCATGGGGTGGATGGAGGCAAGGAGGGAGATATGGTGATGGAGAGTGGAGGAGGAGGAGGTGAAAAGATGGTTGGTTTCCAAACACCTTCCACAAAAGCACGCATTCTTACGCGCACAACAACACACACTGCATGTCTCGGCCCCCTCCTCCCCAGTGCAAAACAGCAAAACTAATCTAGAGAAAAGGCGAAAGGAGAGGGGAGGGTGGGGAGGAGGGTGGTTGTTATTATGCCAGGATCGAGATGGACAGATTGATTGGCTGGATAGATGAGTGAGTGGACAGATAGATTGAGAGAGTGCCGTGAAGATGGCGAGTCTGGGAGACTTGGCCATACTTTATAGAACATGAAGGAGAAAGAGATTGAGGGACGGAGAGAGAGAGAGAGGGGGGCAAAGAAAGGCGACAGGGCGAGTTGGAGAAGAAAGGCAAAGACTTCACAGTGTGTCTGACGGGCAGGCCTGAGGGACACATGCACGTACACATATACACATGTACACACACACACATGCAGAGCGGGCGCTGTGTGTCCGCGCGGTGTGTGCTCGGCTTTGTGGGGGTGGCTGATCCTCAGCAGCTGTGGGCCAAGCCTGCACCCCCTGTACAGTTACTAATGCTGTTAACTCCACCTCTGCTGCGAGCCCACCCCTAATCGCTACCGCGCATTTCCCCCATTCTTCCATTCCTCCATCCCCCATCCCTCCCCCACACCTCCATTACCACCTGCCTTATCGCCGTGTGCATTAAATCACCTCCATTTGTTTATTTGAACGTGTGCAATGAGAGCCATCCGTTTAAGCTTGTTCCCCATCATGCTGTTTGGACCTTGGCTGGGGCTCTGGCGGTTGAAAAACGGCAGCAGTTGGACGGACTTGTGGGAGGGGATTTGAATACCAATTATGGCCGGGATATGTGCACACAAACACACACGCACACAGAGGCCATGTATAAATCAATGTCGCTGTGAGTAACAGGAGGGAGGCCTGCCGTGCAAACACAAACATCAAGGGAGATGCTGTACACGCGCAAATTTCTTTCTTGCGCACAAGTACACACACCGGCATGTGCACCAGCATGTACGCACACACGCACCTTGCCTATAGACAGCTTACATGGTTCGCTAGAGTTTCTTTTGAGCGCAGCAATAGGATTGCTTACGCAAGAGAGTTGGTCTGAGCCCAATTGCAGTTTATGATGCTTGTCAGACGCAGTTTGCATCATGCCAGAGTAAGATTGCCTTTTTGCTTTCTTCCACATTACGCTGGGTTTGCTATTTCAGCTTCTTTCTTTGTTCTCTAATGCGCTGAAAAAGTCTTCACCGTAAGCCAAGGTTTATCCTTTGATCCAAACCTTGCAGGATAATTCTCCCCCCAAATAAAATAAACTTGTCGACAATTTAATTAAAAAGAGCGAGACCTCCCTTCCACGCTCTCTGCCCCGCCGTCTGCTGGTTCATGGGGTAAATTTGAGCCTAGCTAACAAACAAATTTCTCAGTGTTACATTCTTATGTGATTTGCCTCTCTTTTGTAGGTTTAAATAATTGGAGAACCTGAACTTGGCAGACGGAGCTGGCATGCCCGTCAACACGAGAGAAGCTGAAACGGGGCCTCTTATTTTTTTTTTGGTTGTTGTTGTTTTTCTGCGCAGCCTAATGCTGTCGTGCACGGGCTTGTTTGATCAACTGATGCAGTCTTAAAGGTTCCTGACAGGGTGGCCCACTATCTCCGCCGAGCAACTGCCTAGGTATAAGCCCCATAAACACATTTGACTGTGTCGCTCCTTGGGTAAGTCACGACTATGAAAGAGTTACGGAGCTTAGCGTGGGTCGGTTTCATTCTCCCTCGGGCTTTTATGGGTCCATTACTCACAAGCAGAGGAATTTCCTGGGTGCTCTGTTTAGTGCAGGTGATGTATTTTACAGTAATTATCTCCTAATCTGCTCCCAGTCTCCTATGCGATCCATAACTCCTTGTTTTGCGCTGCTGTCTATACGATGGTTGCATCTCAATAACCACCCCAAACCCCTCCTGGCCCAGTTTTAATGGATCAGGCCTAGAAAAGGTTCCACTTCTACTTTCACTCCTTTCAGTAGAAAAAAAAAAAGAATGACCTAAGAGGAAGATTTCTGCTTCCACTATTTCAAACCACCACCATGTGACCTTAAGAGGATAAAAAAGGCATATGATTGCTCACTTCCTGTTTACATCATAGTGAGTTGTTTTGTCCTCAGAGAAGAAGAAGTTCACTTACAAAGCGAATACACCGGGCATAGTGATTGAAAAGGGGCAGACAAAGACAGCGATGGCAATTTAAGCTTGATATCTCATTTGAACATTTGTTTAATTGTCCATTAGTTAAACTTTCTGTCAATCTAATCAGGCAAGCACTAATGTAGAAACACTCTTTATGGCGGCCACCTCATCTCCTTCCCATTACTATTCCCTAGAGAGCGCTGCTCGTGATTATCATAATGGTGATCTATGCCGTCCTTACGTGTCGCTCCCCGGGAACAACTGGCGTTTCACCAACTTTCCCCCCTGCTTGAAGTTTTTTAATGCTGAGTGGGATGCCAAGGACGTCTCCTTCATCCGCTGGCATCCGAAGCCTGTCAATCAAGCCGATGGACTGTCTCCGTGCCGTCTGATTGGCCAAGCGCAGCGGCGAAAAACCGCCTCCCTCCCTCCTGCCTGCATTCCGGTGTCCCCTGAGCCAGCAGCTTTTTCAGCCGCTGACCCCCTCTCCCTGTATATTTGTCTTTGCCATTGAGAGTGTGAAATCGGTAAACATTGATTCTCTCTTCATTGTTGCCCGGCGCTGCTTCATATGGGCCGCTGCTATGTATTCTTTGTGCAGGGCGCCCTTATGTTTGGAGCACCTTAGAGTTGAAGTGGAGGGTGGAAAAGACAAGAAAAGGGGAAAGGGGGCATGTTGACGCTGACATCGAGAGGGAGGGAGAAAAGGGGGGTCTTGGTTGAAGAAAGACTGAAGCCGTGGGTGAACATTCTTCTCCATTGGCGACACAGTTCCCATGACTAAAAGTAAACGCGTACGCCTCCTGTTAGGCCCTGGGCTTGTTTAACACCCTCCCTTGCCGCCGTGACACCTGTCTCCGCGTCTCCCGTAGGGCCCGGTGCTAACGCGGCCAGACGGCGGCCTCTGGTAACGCCGGTAACCGAGGTGATTATCCCCACTCAGGCGCTTCAGCCCAGCTTCACCAGCCGTGATTGGACGAGAGAGGCTGATTGAGCTGAAAAGGCCAAGTGCCTCAAATTGAAGAGCTGGAAACTGTGCGCTCTGCCAGTGCGGGGGCTAATACACATTCCATCTGGAAGGGCTGATGAAGAGACAGAGGGGAAAGGATGGCTGGTAATGAGGTGCTCGTCCAGGGGTAACGGAGGATCAGAGGGGGACTTAAGCCCAGGTGAAACAGGCATGGCTGGGCACAGAGGTGCCAACAAAACCCCACTTCCCTTCCCTTTGGGAGGTCTGCCCGCACTGGAGGTTGGCTGATGAAGAGTGAACAGGCTTAGCCAGGACACTGAGTGACTGATGGGGTCAGGGAGAGCGAGCGAAAGAGAGAGAGACAGGGAGAGTGTGCAGAGAGAGATGGCCGGCTGTACAGTGTATAAAGGAGCTCGGCGAAGACGGGAGCAAGGAGGGGAGAGAAGGCGCCTGGGGCATGCGTCACAGACCAGTGGAGCAGGGAGGAGCAGAGCACGGGGAGAAAGTCAGGCAGAGAGGAGTCCAACAAATGAGTGAATGATTGCAGGATTTCAGCTCCAAAATGGAAGGGTGGAAGAAGACAAGGGGGGAAAGGAGAGCGACCCCCGCTGCGCTGAATGGAGGATTTAAGAGGGACAAAGGCGTGGAGGAAGGAGGAAAGGGGAAGATTAAGAAGGTGTGACCACGGGCAGGAAAGTACAGGGTGGTGAGGTGGAAAGAGGAGGGGGCAGGAGGAGAAGGGGCACGGAGAGATGGATGGCGACACGCGGAGATAAGAACAGAGAGAGGGCAGGCACTGTGTAGGTGACCACACCAGACAGACAAGGTGTCATGATCGATGAGGTTACAGTACGCACACACACACACGGACAAGAAAACAAGTGTATCCGTATTGAGACTCTTGCCCAGCAGTTCATGGCCGTCGAGCCCACTTTTAGCGAAACAGTACTGGGCTCGGAGAATTAAACGCCCACACACACACACACACACACACACACACACACACACATTCAGAGCTATTCATCCCTTTGCCGTTTAGCGTGCTTCTTCACATCAAAGTCATTAATAGGTTTGCTTTGATGAGATTGTCTGGTGCTGAAAATGGCCAGTCAAAGCTGCGCGCTATCTACTGGGAAATCAGACGGAGGTTTTACAGAAGGACGGCACAACAATGCTGAAGAGGTCCCCGATGAGTTCTCCATTTTTATAGAAGTCTCCGATTTTCTCTCTCATGAGCGGCACGCTTAGCTGAGCCCTATGAACATGCTCGGCATAGATAGAGGCCGATGTCAGCCACGGAATCCTTGATTGATTATGATTGATATTTTCAAAAAACATCATTCATAGTAATATATAATAATCCTATTGATTAAATCTGATAACAGTTTGAAATGTTTTTGTGTGCAGAACTGTTCCAGAAAGCATTTTTGTTTATGCGACCTTGTGCACTTTGAGGAATAATGCAGACGGCTCAGATCAAAGGACTGAGCGACTATCAGCAGATAACAAAGCCAATATAAGATTGCCCAACTCCGTTCTGGATGGAGGCCAGGCCATTGTTGACACACCCACTCGAAACAGTCTACCACAGGTTTCTCTACACTGGCCCGGCCCACCCCGCGCTCATTATGTGCCTTGTGTCGGTCTCTATCTGTCTCCTTCCTCTTTATCTCTCTCTCAGGCCTGAGACAAGAGCCTCAACGTCAGGAGTCGTACGCTTTGATCCACTTCGTTAGCAAACCGTAAACAACCGTTAATTAGAGGCAATTAATTAGCCGCACATGAAAACAATGCTCGAAAAAGTTGGCTGCTCTCAGAGACCCCCGAGCACTTGTAGGAAAGAGAGAGCAAGAGAGAGGTGGACAAAAAGAGATAGAGAGTGAAAGAATGAAAGAATGAAAGGAAGAAAGAGAGAGACAGCGGAAGAAAGAATGAGTGAAAGAAGAGAAAAAGCGAAAGCCCGCGGTCATGCTTAATGTGCTCGGGCGAGATTTACCGCGATGATTTGCCAGGCTCTTTTGAGATTCATAAGGTCATCAATTCGCGCTCCGCTTTCGGCGGGGCACAAAACAAAAGCGAGGCCGTGCAGTCGTCTGCACCGAACGGAAAGAGCGCGCACAAAAAAAAAAAGAAGCCCGGCCAAATTGCATCGCCGCTCTGATTGTTTCCGCAGAGATTGTTACAGTTGGGCAAAGCGAGCTAAAAAGTGGGCAAGCACCGGTGACCTTGAGGGACACTCCGGCTGCTTCTCTCGTAGGATTCGTTTTCTCCAGAATGGCGCAGGGGGCATGAAGTGAACGGTGGCTGATTCACCTCATCACACCCCCCCCTCTCCTCCC
This sequence comes from Holocentrus rufus, assembly GCA_900302615.1. Classification (NCBI taxonomy): domain Eukaryota; kingdom Metazoa; phylum Chordata; class Actinopteri; order Holocentriformes; family Holocentridae; genus Holocentrus; species Holocentrus rufus. Next base: position 2,336 of record OMLF01038368.1, on the reverse strand, counting down.
TCAGGTACACTGGTAGATGGACGCTGTGCTTTGACTGGTGTCTGCAGACTGTCCCTATCTCTGTGTCCATCTGAGGGGTGAATAATGTTATCATGGGCTGCAGACGGACCATGTCTCTCTTTCCTGGCTGGTGCAATAGAGGAGTGGAACGGCCTTACAGTCTGTGATACTGAGTGAGTCTGACACAGGCCTCGGGCACTGGGCGCAGTTGAGGAGAAACCGCAATTCGTAGCAACTGCCACCCGCTGGGCCGCGCTGAGGTGGGAGGGGATGTGAAGCAGGCTGCCGAGGCAGGAGCAGGGTGCTGGGGTGGGAGTTAAAAAAAAAAAAAGAAAGTTTCTAGCTTCTGTGGCGTCTGGGGCCATGGACTTCCAGGAATTCTTGTAAGTTCGGGCTTACAGTCTGAACAGCAACACAGTTTGACGCTGTCTCCTCTCGACCACATGTAATATTTTTTATATATTAAAGCTTGACATTTATGATGAAATCCAACAGGTTCAGTTCAGTTTGGGTTTAATTTCTGACTGAGGTTTAATCTGGTTTGTAATCCTATTGGCACTCAGCAGCTGTTGCCCTCTTTGATAAGTTCTATGAGTAATGGGCTGCGGTGCCTCCAAATTTATTTGTTAGTCGGTCTTTTTGGTTCCTGCCTCTCCGGGAGTGAGACTCCTCTCCTCTCATCTGTCAAACCGTATCATATCCTGTAGGATTATGAGGGGGAAAAACGTTGTTTAGTGTGAGATCATTATCTAGCAGACAAATTAATTAATGCCTATTTTGGGCTCCAGTCAAGCTGAGGCTAAGAAAAAGCTGTTATCTTTCAGGGTTGGGTTGCATTCAGACAACTTTCTTGTAAAGGTCAGGTTGGGCTTGAAAATTGGGGCCTGAGTTAAGCTCTGTTACATAAACACATAGTATCTGGTTTTTTTTGCTTTCTTTCTATTCAAGGAAAGCTGTGGAGGAAATTCATATGCTTTTATCCTGTTTTTTCTTGCCTCAAGGGCTAAGATGGCTGCCATCTGGCCTCTCCCTAATCAGTGACCCTGTGCAAGTTTTTATGTCCCAGCACCATGGTGCACGGCATGCAGGGCATTAAATGTCATCAGGGTGGTGTCTGTATTTAGACACATTTTTGTGAACCAAATAACTTCATACTTACAGGTTCCCCCTATAGAGCGGATGATCTGATTAGATTTGGGAGCAACTTGCTGCATATATTTGCATATTAATGAGGGGAAACTGATTTTCCTGGAACTACTATAACTCCTTAATGCTTAAAAATACTTATCTCAGTGAATTAGCTTAATTAATAACCTCATCAGGCGTCATCATCAGGTGTTGTGCCGAGAACCAGATTGGAGAAAGTGTTACGTAATTTCACAGCTCATTATTTTACTGGTACCTCGCATAAAAGTCATACTTATGAATGTAAATTGGTGTAAGAACTTATTTACTTGCGCGCAGTTTAATTTACCATACATTTCTATCAGTGAGTCATGGTCCAGACGACTTTAGTTAATTATATGCTCTGTTCTGTCGACCATGCTCCTTTGCTGTTAGCATGCAAGAGCGGGCAGGGAAGTTGAATCAGCAAAATTTGTCTGGTGGAAAACACTGAATCAAAACCACAGTGCTTGGGCTGGTATTGATAGGGAGGTCAAATTCAGTATTGCGACAGCGCTACTTGTATATGCAATTATAACCGAAGCTTATTTACCAGGGAGATGGATTTGAGTTATGCTGTGGGGAGGCAATTTATGAGCTTATGGGGGAAATTAAAAACAAACATAAAACATTGGTAATTAAAAAGCAGGTTCATCCCAAATGATGGTTGATGTATAAATCATCTTCCACGTTGCAGAAAGTGACGATCTGCGGCAAAGGAAACGGCCAGGTGGAAGTGTTCACGCGTGCATGCACACACACACACACACACACACATACACATTACTCAGCACCCAGGAGATTGTAGAGACCTTTAGGATTTTTCCAAAGTTATTTACTGCGATGCATCGGGTCCTGATTCTCTCTGCGCTTTTGAAATGTCATGTTCCTTCCCTGGCCTTCTCCTGATGAGCTACCTCATGGTATTAAAGGCAAATGGAGGGACACACCTTGAGATTGTGTTTCAGGCGCACCTATGCACACACACACACACACGCACACACACACACCAACGCCCATAGACTGTGCTTTCTCATTTTCCCCCTCTTGTAGCACACTGCGCCTTTTTCTGCCTTTTGTCTTCAATCAAAACCTGTTTTCCACTCTTGATCTCTTTACCGGTTCTCGCCTCCCCGTCTTTGTTGTCCTTCATTCTTTTTCCCCCCTTGGCC
>OMLF01038365.1:0-10934 GCA_900302615.1 Holocentrus rufus | reverse complement strand
ATTTTATTACATTAAAAATGCAAAGTGATAAACATTAGAACCTAGAACCTGGTCTGAAAATGGTAAACCATACACAATATGTCACAATTGACATCACTTTACAACAACTGTTACAAAGCAAGGCCATCTCACTTCCTTTATTTGTTTTTCCTCAATTCCTGCAACTTTTCCTCATGTCTTTGGGAAGGTGGGGCAAAGATGCGAGGAAAGGAAACAAGTATGTAAATGTAAATTCAGAAATGAGAGGAGGGTATGTGTATGTGTATGTGTGTGTGTGTGTGTGTGCGTGTGAGTGTGTGTGTGTGTACCTTGGGATGTTGTCATCAACAGTAGCACATCCATACAGAAAGACAATGACTCCCACTACAGAGGCAGGAATCAGCATCTGTGTGTAAAGACCCAGCCAGGCAAAGTACAAGCCAATCTTCTCACCAAAATATTTCCTAGACAAGACAGAACAAAAATAATTTAAGTAATACACATAATAATAGAATAACCAAATATATCTTGGAAATAGAGACCACAAATATTCTAAAATTCTAAACCTAAATGCAATTATCAAGATGCAGGAATGACCGTGTACTGGTTTCCAAGCCTGATGCAGTTAAAATTAAAACTGTCCTGTCTCTCACCAGAGTATTAATGGGGATTAGTGAAGAACTAGTGAAGAAGAAAACAGAAGCAAAATACTCAGAAAAAGCACACACATCACTTTGTGCATTGTAACATTGTAACGTTTCACCATCAGTTGTGTAAAAATAATCCATTTATTTGCTCTCTATTGCATCCACAATTTTATTATCTCTGTTTCCTAAGAAATGCCAATCACAGAACATCACATACCAAGTCTTTTCTAAAAAGAGTTGAGCATTGAGTTGTTCCAATGCTATCACTATTGGGTTTATCCCTGCGTGCATGCCCACCACTGAAGACTTTAATTCCCGCCCGTGCACAGCAAGGGGTCTAATATAGGTCTGCAGCTCATTTTACCTGCGCAACCTACAATCAGCTCCCAAAAGGCCTTTTTCTTCAGCATCAGGAGACAGTGAGGCTCTTCCCTGCGAGGGCTGCGCCTATGCTTATAAAATGTGTGGTCACAGAACATGACCTACGTTCTATTTTACAAAGGACTCCACCCTCCCAGGCTATCGCTAATGGGATAAAGGGCAGAGCCATATGTAGTCATTGCCTCACTGACTCCATTCAAAGAATGAAGCAACAACAAAGGTGTTTTTTGACGAGTGGAAAATTTCCAAGCCGACCTTGAAGGCAGCATTCGAAAAAAGGTAGAAGTCCCAGCTTGACTTGAACACAATGCTGAAAGGTCAAGTTTCCCAGCCTGGCCATAAATGCAGTGCTGGAAATGAAAATTTCCCAGCCAAACCTAAAACACATCACTGAGCCAAATATGACAGCTAATATTAAAAACAGGGAGAAATATCCATTACACACTGTAACCAGCTTGAAACCCAAAGCAATTCACTGTGGGACACTGGGATTGTGAAGGTAAGGTAAGGTAAGGTAAGGTAAGGTAGAACTTTATTGATCCCTGAAGGAGAAATTCGTGCTGCCATCACCTCTGATCATCAGGCAAGATGGAGCGACGGAAAGAGTGCACAGATCGCTGACTCTCTTAGCCAAAGTCAAAGCTAGTAGCAGTGCTGTTTACATAAACAGCCGCTTGAGGGGTGCCTGGCTAAGTGGCTCAAAAGCTGGGTCACCGAGAGCATGCAACACCAGAGGTAGATCCCACTGCGGTGTCAGGGAGAGTGCAGGACGGTGCCACTCCCTTCAGGAAATGTTTGGTGAGGGGATACCCAAACAAAGTACACTCGCCAAACCCTGCATGGCAAGGGGACATGGCTGATTCGTAAGTTTTAGAGGTGCTGTGAGCCAGGTTTCTATCCACCAGAAATTGAAGAAAAGATAAAACCTGGGGAAGAGGGCACGCTGTGGCATCCAGACCTCTTTCCACACATCATTTCTGGAACGCAGTTTATTTAGCAGTGTATAGAGCTGTGGTAGATGGTGCTCTGGCTCCTTGAATAGTGCGCATGACACTCGGCAAGAGCTGTGAGCTCTCTAATTGCTCTCTGTCAGCGGCCAGATCTACAGACACTGACCGATGACTGGCGGGCGAAGAATCCTTCTGTCTGCCTGAGAGGAGCATCTTCCCTCCAGGGGAGCTGCCAAGGCGTCAGCATGCGCATCAGCAGCAGGAACCATGTCATGCTGGTGTGTTCCGGCCACTAGAATGACGGATAGGTTCTCTGACTGAATTCTCAACAGCAGCTGAGGAGCGAGACCGGTGGAAAGACATGCAGAAGCCGTTTGAACCATGGATGATGTGCAAACACATCTGCTCCCAGAGGAGCGTCCCGTCTGCTCATGGAAAACCACAGTGTGTAATGTGCGTTCTCTCGTGACACAAACGGATTGACCTCTGCTCTGCCGGACCTGATCCAGATAATACTGACCAGGTCTGGGTGCAGCTTCCACTCTCCCTAATGGGGACTGCCAACCAGACAACCGCATGTTGGGCTCTGATAAATGGTAGGAAGTGCTACAAAACCAAGAGGATGGTCTGCAACTCCAGTGCGTTGATGTGGAGAGCCATGCCTTCTGGTCATTGGCTGCCCACTACCCGAGAGAGACATAACAATAACAATAACAATGACAGTAACAGTAACAATAACAATCTATTATTATTGATATTGTTATTATAATAGAAGCAAGAAGCTTTTCTTCCAATTCACTAGAAAGCCCAGAGCATTCAGATGTGACACGAGCAGTGTGGAGAGCTGACATATCCCGTGACAGGGCCGGGACAATCAGGTCGTCCAGATAAAAAAGGAATAACCTAAGGGGATATGGTTGTAGTGGTACCGGATTCCCTGGAAGGAGAAGCACATGAATTTCCTGTGTCTTGGTGTCATTGGTACATGGAAGTATGAATCCTTTGGGTCAAACTTTCTTCTCCGTCAGGATGTGAATTTTTTCCCTCATTATGGACTTGTTGAACAGTGACAAATCCAGAATGGGTCTCATCTCTCCCGACTTTTTGGGAACCAGGAAGTAACCGAAGTAATAGCCCTTGTTCTCCTGACCCAAATCGTTCTTTTCTCTGGCAGTTATTTCTGCTGTCAGAGCATGTCTTAATGCACTGTCAACCGTCTGCCACACACCGGTGAATGGCGGCAGAGGAGAGTGTAGCCTTTCCTCAGTATCCCATCCGTTCAGTCGCAGAACGTGCAGCTTCGCTGCCACTCTGCATGATGCATCATGTGGCTTCTTCAGTGGCTCTGTTGGAGGGTTTGCCCAGGAGCAGGCTGGTTGCCAAGATTTCTTAGGAAGGCGGTTGGTTGACTGAGGGGCGGCCAGTGTAATGGCTGGCACAGCTGGAGAAACAGCTGGGACATGGGTCAGTGATGAAGGGGCCAAGCCAGAGGAGGAGGGCGGCCGGGAGATGGTGTCCGATGGAGGCTGCTTAGACCTAGCTCGGCGACACTGGCAGATGGTCTTTTAACATTTTCTTGCTTCTTGCATTAGTGACTGCTGTAGTGGCGCTGAAGAAAAAGTGGGGGCCGATTGTAGGTCACGCAGGTAATATGAGGGGGAGCTGCGGACCCATGTGAGGCCACTCGATGTGCAGGGGTGGGAATTAAAGTCAGTTGTGCACATGTGCACAGGGATAAACCCGATTCCTATGCAAAATAGAACTGATGGATTGCTTTATGGTACAAGAGAGAAAGAGGGCTCCTGCTCTCCAAGTGCAATGGACCTAAAGCTGTCAGAGTCTCTGGCAATGGCAAACAGCAGAGGAAGTGAAAGGCTTATGAACAAATCACTTCCAACAAGTTACAAACTGCATAAGCCTCATTTCTTTGCATTAATAAAATCAGGGCTTCACAATGAATTTCACATGTTGACATTTAATAATGCGAGCACTTTTAGCAAATTCATATGTAATATGCTATTGTGTAAAAAACAGCCTAATGGGTAACGTAGACAAAAGTATGACTGTGACAAAATTTTTGTAAAGGTAGCTAAAAGGTAAGTGAAAGTGGGCCTATATTATGTGATTGTCCTCACATCCATGGACCCTCCGTGTATTTTTTACTATGCTAGACTGACATAACATAGCAACACATAACTGACAAAATAACTAAGATTGTCTTTCAAAAGAAGAATCCTATATTATCATATAATTTCCCTCCTGGCTGGCTGGAATAAAACTAAAAAGAAACTGTCTTTACCGGACAAGGCCAATCGGCTGGTATTTGTAGAAGACACTGTAGCTTGCCCACTCCTCATACAAAAGCTGGGGAAGACAAACAGTGAGAGGAAAAATTAATTAAATTAGCTGTGTGTGTCCTGTCTGTCTGTCTGCTACAGACATAATTATGGCTAAAATCACAAAGAGAAAGAAATTTTGCCACCAAAGACCAGGCACCTGCTTTTCACTATTAGGTCAACTTTGTATAGATTTGGCTTTGGGTTTATGTGAAATGTCATCTTTTGCAGCTAAACACATGTTCGCATTTAGACAAGAACAGTTAAAACTCCCAGAAAGTGTTATTGACACGCCCAATGTACAAAGGATGCAGCAGTTGATAACTGGTGTGAACTTAACAACACAAAGCCAGAGTATCCTCCCACAAAGAACAACTCCACAGGCTGTTTGTTCCTACCCTGTAGGACGACCAACAGGAGCGTTTCCTAAATTAGCTTTAGGAATGTAAATTTACATTAAGTTGACTTGTGAAAATGTTTGAGGTGACAAATCAACTGTATATTTTAAATACTGGCTGTTTTGCAAAATAAAAAAGTAGTAATAATAACAAAAAAAAAACAATGATAAATTTCAAAAATTCCCCAATAATTGGAGTAAATTAGGTAAGTTAAAAGACTCCACAAACTAGCATGACAACAAGCTAACACTCTCTCAATGGATCGGCCTAATAGGTAAGTATTTTACTTCCCAACTAGTCTTCTATGCTGGCAGAATTGGAGCACAAAGTGACTCTGCGGGCATTGTCGAAACCATAATGTCTAACTGTAATTTTGAAATGTAACAAAATCAAAGAATTATGATGGGCCATAACCAAAGATATTCTGAGAATCAGCAAAACAGAAACACCTTTGACTCTTCCAATGTGCATTCTTGGGCACAATCACAATAAGGTATCATCTAAAATAAAAAATATCCTGCTTTCAATAAGCTGCGCATGGTAAAAGTTTATACATGTGGATTTGTACTTCTTACCTTCCTATCATTGGGCTCTGCATTCTCCCCATCAATATCTCCCTAAAAAAGGGAAGAAAATCATTTGACACTTACTATAGACTTGGAACTGTATGAATTCACTGACATAATCATATTATAATTCACCTTCAGAAAACAACAGAAAATACCCACTGCCTGTGTTTCTGAATATAGAAACACAAGCAAGTACATGATGAGTTGGTCACCTTGTTTTATTAATTAGCATACAGCAGCACTAATAATATTATCCTTTCATAGTTGTTTGTCATGCACTCTCATTGCTGGTATTAGGGTGTGATCACACATAATGTTTTTTTATCCCAACTGCCACCACCTTTTTTTTACATAGAATCCTATGGGAAGTGATCGCTTTCTGGTCACACAGCGGTCACTCCTTGAAAGACGCTGGACTCAGCAGTTAAAGGAGTTGAAAACAGCTGAACTTTTTCAGAAAAAATGCTCTACAACCAATGCTACTCACATCATGGAGAGGGTAGGCTGCTGTGTAGACACCACTACCCAGAAGACTGGTGATTCCTACAGACAGAAAAACAAACACAGACACAGTGTTAGTTTATGCTGTTCATAAACTTTGCCAATAAACTTCAAGATCATGCATGCAAAATATTTTCTAAGCAAATAAATACAAGACAGATAATTCATTCAGTTGAAACCATAAATATAAGGGGAAACCAAAAAAAAAAAAAACAGGTTACCACCAGTAGTATTAACCATAGCATCACAAGTGTCCAATCAAACCAATACCACCAAGTGTGATTAGTTAAGAGGTTTAGGTAACTTTATGTTATTTATGCGCGGCATTCCCCTTGAAGTTGGAAGTGAGAAATTCCCAAGTGTGAGGTCGGAATTGGACCTTTTGTGTTCCAGTGATTTACCAACAGGACAAGCCTGGGGAGAAACATGAAGGCCTGAGAGATTTTCTTTACCCAAAGTAAAACATGACATTTATGTTACATTAAAGATATTTATCAATGTATCTGCTTAAAATAGAATGTTGCCAACTGTACATGAAACTTTACATTCAAATTTATATGTTCAATCATGTACCACATGGGTAAGAATAAATTAATGTTCAGATATGTCAGAAATTCAAAAGTAGGTCAAAATTGTCCTACTTGGAAAAATGCAATGGAACAGCCCTTCAAAGTCAAATTTGAAAAATCAAAGTTGAAGACGATTTGAAAAGCTCATATTTTCCAGGATACAGTCTTCTGATGTCACATCCTTCTGACAGCACAGACTGCAAATGCTACACAGATTTACTTTTAAAATAAAGCTGATCTCTTCTAGCCGCATATCACATTATGCTCTCTGTCTGAGACTAATAAGCTCTCAGCCATAAAAACAAAAAAAATTAAATTCTTCAGTTTACTCACATGTATTAACAGTGTAAGCAGTAACTGGGAACTTTGAAGTAACCGGTGATGTTTAAAACTGATCAACATCCAGACAGAAAGTTAACGTGAGTGTGGTGCGAAATTTGGCATATTTCCCGATTCCAGGTTAGTTTCCACAGCAAACTGCTGTCACTGCTATACAGCGACGGGACCCCCATGCAGCTCGTGAGTTGCATAATGAGTATCAGGGATGTAGACCTATGTACCTTGGACCATGAAGGCTTAGTGAAGAGCAGCGTGACCACCGATTTGTGGTGGGAAACAGTATAAAACAGTGAACACAAATTCAGCATCTAAATTCTCCTTTAAACCCCTAAGAACATTATTTTTCAAACTGGTCAGTAGAACTGTATACCACAATCAACTCTGGCAAAGTTTTAATGGTAACTAAATTTGAATATCACCCAAGACGTTTCTGTTGGATACATGTTACAGTTACACTATAAATTCAACTGTGAAAATGTGATTTCATTATTTATGTCAATTACAGGCCACTGTGAACGGTGCAAGAGACCTGTCTATGAAGGCACATCAGTATGTAAAGTATTTAATGCCTGAAGGAAAATATTCACAAATTTCACAATATCTCACAATGCATTAATAAATCTCTGTGCAGAGAGAAGAAGGGACAAAGGGAGACTCACCCATGCTGTACTTGGCCTTTGTGCATTTTGTTCGTTTTAATACCTCAAAAACCTGACAGAATGAGAGAGAGAAGAACTGAAAAACATGTTGTCGTTTAACATGAAACACCATTCAGTGCTGCTTGTAGGCAATGGGACAAACACTGTTAGAGCCTGTATTGTGTTCAATAAAGACCTGAGAAGTACAACTGTTTCTGTATTATTAGTCTAGTCAGACTGTGTTTGTCTAATTGCAATTTAGATGAAGATCATTTTATGAGAGATCAATGCAGAAATCCAGGTAATTCCAAAGGGTTCACCATCTTTTTCTTGCAACTGTATGTAGACAAGAATGTGTGATGAGAAAGTTGGGCAATGTTTCATTTCATTTCAGAGTGCTGTCTTTCAAAATCTAAAATGTCTATTTATCACAACAGATTGTCTATCTATCTATATCACCTTCATCCTGTCCTTGCAGTCCTGTCTACATGGAGTTTAACTGACAAATATATAGGATTCAGTAGACTTACTATTGAACCTCTGGTTTTACTGTCGAAGAAGGACTCTTTGTCTGACAGGTCGAACCTGTGAATGTAAACAGAGACATACATACATCATATGACATTTATTGCCCATTAAAGTTAATGTTCTGTACTGTAGTATATATTGAATTAAGACAAGCAGTTAGATACACTTAGAAAACAAGATTTTCATAGTGATTCCATAGTTCAAAGTCATGGTGGGTAGTCCCTATAAGTAACTTTTTAATGCCCTTTTTTATTCCGTACGGTTAGGGGGCCCTGACAAAAATACATTTAACAATAAGGATAATAATGTCAAAAGTGGCAGCATTATAAATTTAATTTACCATGAATAGTCATGAAACAGTGATATTGCTACAAAAGGTAGCACGGTGATATTACGCAATATAAATGCAGGTGAAAGCAGTAGACCTACAGCTTCCACTTACCAAAGAGATACACATCGAAATAATCTCAATATTTGCCTGCAGCACACAGTCAAGCACAAGATCACTGGCTTCCAATTAAAGGAACCAACACAATTCATAATATAGACATGGAAGCAGGGGCATCCACAAATTTCTTGGCCCCATGCAAAAGTAAAATTTTGGGGCCCCAACCACGACACATTTTTCTCGTTTCAGCTTACATACTAGTGTAAGCTGAAAAGTTTCAAAAAATGATGCAATGTGTAAAACCCCTAGGTGATATGTTCAACCTTTGGAAAACCTCACCCTGTTCTGAATCAATTAACCACTCAGGGCCACTAGCTATGTAACAACCAATCATGGCTGCTCTCTTCAGGCAGGGCTCCTCCTTCCCTGCCAATCATCACATGCGCAGGTCTGACTGGAGCATCAGTTGATTGGAAGAGATTAGAATTAGATAGAAAAGTTTTTTTTTGTTTGTTTGTTTTTGTTCGAGCACCAGTCAAGACCATTTATGGAACAGGGAGCAAGCAGGGTCTGAGGGCCCAGTCTTAATTTATGGGCCCACAAGTCAGTTTGTAAACTGATTTATTTTGTTAAATGTTCATACTAAATTAGACTACTTTAAATAAATCTGAAAACTGTAGTCCAAAATAGGTATTTCAGTTTCAGGTCACTCACAATTCAGGGCCACTCCATCTTCAGGCCCTGGGTAAAGATTCAGTCCAGCACGCTAATGTTCACAAAACACAGTCACACTAATATATGCATACCAGTATGTCACCTGCAGTAGAACTTCTTGCTGGTACTCCCCAATCATAAACCTCACCCTTCACACAAGAGTGAGATTATGTGGGCATTGAAGCGTGACAACTTCCTCAGATATCACTTGAGAAAGTTTTATATCTATCTATATTGCCCTCATCTTGTCATTACAGTCCTGACTAAATGGAGTTTTAGCGATAGATAGATAGATAGGTCACTTTTACACAGTTTACATGCACTGGCCGTCTGTGGGCAGCTACCTCTCAACTGGCCAAGGGTCAGAATTTCCTTTGCAAGGCTGATCCTAAATTGGACCACAACAAGGCAGTGGACAGCTTTTAAACAAATTTGTATATGGAAATTGGAAGTGTATGCTTCAAGGCAATGTGGAATACATAATTAAACTGCAAGTTCATGATATTGTTACACTGATGCATGTCTAAGCAATGGGCCTGTATATACTATACTGCTCTTGCTCTGTTTTGTGTATCTTTGTTTCAGCTGCTGCCGCTCCACCCACCTCCTGCCTGGCTGAAGGTGATTGGCTAACAGTCCGAATCAGATCCCACCAATCAAGAAGCGGGCAGTATAAAGCCGCAGTTCGACTGTCAGTCAGGGCGGCTGTTATTTGTTGTGAGCTAGCAATGTAGGATTAGGGGTGCTGTACTTGTATTTTTATTTTTGGAAGGGAATCATTTATTTTGTTCAGTTTACTTTGGTAGAGTAACGGTTTTGGTTTTGTTTGTTTCTTTGATTTTACAGCACTCGCAGGTCCATCTTTCAGTTAGTTTGCCTCTTTGTTTCTGTTTTTTTCACCTGTCAATCATCCTGACAATAAATACTTTTCATTTCCCATTTACATCGGGTTTTATGTTGCTTCCCTTTTCCTTTTACGAGCTAGGGTCGTAACAGAATATATCAATTTAATTATCACAAATCCATTTTAAGCCATCACCTCACACTCTGCAGCTCTGAATTTACCCTGGAACTATCATTAATCTATTTAAAGAATATGACATCATCTGAGATCCAGTAGCTCAACCTGCCTCTCCTCCACCTGACTCTTCCCTGCTCTTTATACCAAAGATGACAAATGACAAATTAGCATATATTCATCACTTTTAATCAATTTCAAGACCTCATCTAGAACCTTAATGTGTGTGTGTGTGTGTGTGAGAGAGAGAGAGAGCACACAACATAACTCAACTAATTTTGATCTGATTTGCACCAAACTTGGTGGAAGTGTTAAGTGTCAGCAAAGGAAGAACATATTCAAACATATTGACAAGAATCAGTCCAAGGTCTAGGTCACAGTAGCTGGGTTTACATGGAGCCTAATATTCCGATTAGAATCGGGTTAGAAGCCCAAACCGAATAAAAAGGTTCCATATAAACACCTCAATCAGAATAAACAGGCCTAAACCGAATGGAATTTCACTCGGTTTCACAGGGGTAGAATATTCCTTTTCCCGAACCGATCAAAAGTAAAATTTTATCATGTAAACGGTGAAACCGAAAGTTGTCAGGCTGTGTTCTTTCTGCGCATGCTCCGTCTTGACGTAAATGCGCAGTGACGTTTCCTCACTTGAAAATATGGCGGCTTCCAAGCAGTACACACAGAACTGGTCTGCTGCAGAGACTTTATTTATTAGTATCAAGCTGTTGCTTGAATAAAAGTGTCAAAACAATCGCAACTACTGTGCTGATCAGACGATAGACCTCCATCTCTGATCAATCACGTGATGTTTTCATCGATCTGCGTGTGACACAAACGGCGGTTCTGATTAAATGTAGTGGTACATGTAAACACCAGATCGGAATAGATCACGTCACATGTAAACAGTTGACCTGAACTCTTCAATCGGAATGATTTCAATCAGAATGAAAAAAAGTCTGCATGTAAACCTGGCTAC